>JANTQH010000280.1:0-13791 GCA_032988465.1 Onygenales sp. PD_10
AGCTCCTATATCACCCTGTTCACTTTTTGAACCATCTGAATATATTAATAAAGCTTAATGTAATGAGTATTAAAGTAGAGATAAATATTTACTTAAGGCATGTAAATGCCTTATCTACTTCTTTAGATTATTAAAACTACTGATCTTTACATGTGAGATCAGTCAGTAATCAGATAATATTAGAAAAATCTTAAATAAAGTATCAGTAGAAATTTACAAATTCTAGGAAGCCTCACATATCTTTTATGATCATAAAGGCCTTCCATTCAAAAATGACAGTGATCTTCTTGGGATCCATACAGACTCTCTTCCCTGCCTCTATAATGAAGTTAAGGTAGGTTATCTCTTGGACTTTGAAGGTAGATTTATCAATATCAATCAGAAGATTATATTTGTAGAGGCAGGTAAGAACTTTTCAGACATACTTTTAATGCTACTTGTAGGATCTATCAGTGAAGATGAGGATGTCATTAAGATAAATGAAGATAAATTCATCTAAATAGTCTTATAAGGCCTAGTTAATATATTTCTGGAAGATGCTCAGAGCATTCATAAGACTAAAGAAGATAACTATCCATTCAAATAGATTATATCTCATGTAAAAGGTAGTTAATCATTCATCTCCTTCTGCAATTCAGATCTTATAGAATGCAGAAATAACATCAAGCTTTATAAATTACTTAACTTGCCTGATCCATTTGAGAGTCTCATTGATTAATAATAGTAGGTAGTAATCTTTTTAGATGAGATAGTTGAGGCTTTAATAGTTAATATAGAACTAAAGGTCTCTATCTGATTTCTTTACAAAGAGTATAGATGCACCTGCAGGCAAATTACTAATTCAGATGAAATTCTTATCTAGAAGATCATTAAGTGTCTTATAAAGTACAAGTAGTTCATCATACAATATGTTATATAGAGGTCCTCAGGATGGCTGAGAATCTTTACTATCTATCTTCTTAAGTTTAATATAGTAATTATGTACACTGTGGAATGGTGAGAGCTTCTCAGCAGCCTTATAATTAAAAATGTTAAGGAATTCATAATAGTGCAGAGAGAGGACTATTACAGGGTCAGTCTTTAGCTTCTTAGAGAGTCATGAGAGGGCCTTCTCTATGTTGGCCATGCTAGCAGTGAAGATTTCAATAGGAGATTAGAATTTAAATTTCTAATTGTGGCTTTAAAGAAGGTTATAGATATTAGCAGAGATCTAGTGAAGGTCAGTAGTCTTATGAACATCTTTTTCAGAGATGTAGATGTCTTCAGGGAATATAATATATTAATTGTGAGTATTAATGAGAGCTTGATGTTCAGATAGCTATAATAGGCCTAGTATGAAGTCATACAGGAAATTCTCAATTTTATATATATAAGTGTTTTTTCAGAGGAATCTGCTAACATCAACATCAAACTTTACCATGTTTCATATGAAGCTGCCTCTGTCACCATTGACACTCTCAATCTTTTAGGGGTTGATCAGGATACACAGAAGATTATAATGATTAATTATATAAAAATAAATCATTGAATAATAATAGTAACTACTGTCTATCATAGCATTCATATTAAAAGAATGATTAACTATAGTAGGTATAAGAATCATTAGAATAGTTATTTTCTTCTCAAAGGTCTTTCTATCTAACTTTAGAAGCTTCCACTCATAATTTCATATGAAAGCTAGTTTTTTCCCAAGTCTGACTTGACATCTTTAAAATCTTCCTCCTCTTCAGACTTAATTTGTATATTTACAGATCATATAGGTGGTTTCAGAAGAATATGGGTTCTGTGGCAGTCAGCAGCTCTATACTCAGGCTTGTCACAGTTAATGTAGATATCTCAGGTGTGGCAGTTAACAACAGTGGTAGTAGTTATATTTAGAATGTAAAATGCATTTATGTGGGCAGATCCTATAAGCATCCAATCTATAGTATTTAAATCTTTCAGCTGAGAGGTCTTGAGAAAGGCCTCCCCAGAGATGGTAGGAATATCACCATGGATTCAGCTCTGAATAGCCTTAATCTCAGATAGGTTATTCTCTATACTATAGAGCTTCATATAATATTTAAGGTATATTAAAGGTTCAATGAAGGCAACAGTCTGCTATAGAAATTCAAACTTAATAGCTTTCTTAAGTAGGATCTTCTTAATAGTGTTATCCCATAGCTGGCTGTTAGCTTCCAGAATCTTCTAATTAAATTTCAGAAGAAAGACAGCAAGCAGATCAGTTTTCTGGTGAACACTGTGTAGTTAAGTCAGGGTCTTCTGGGCCACTGAGGGGTTGGAAAAAAGAATGTCAAGCTGATTGAGAATGATATTAGGGGTTATAGAAATAAGCTTGATATTAATCTTCATCTAAGGGTGGAATCAGATGACAGCAGTGCCAGAGAGTTGAGTATAGATGTATCAGGCCTGGTTGATGAGAAATCTAATCATATAGCCATCTAAAGTAATCTTGACCTTCACACTGAGACACCAAGCAGGATATTTAGCAATTTATTTGCTCATGAATTTCTCAAGGGTGGCAAGCCTTTCTTTCAGGTGTCTCAGGAAGTCCTCAAAAGGAGCAGTTAGATAAGTAGGAGTCAGAACAGGAGCTAGAGTCAGTATGAGTATATAATTTTATTTAGTAATAAGGTCAATCTTATTCATAAGCTATTAGATAAAGTTTCAGAATTTAGCATCAGAGCCCTGAGGAGGGGTGCTGTCTTCACATAGAGGATCCATATTTATAATGGATTTAAAAGATTATTTGAATTTAGAGAGTTTGGAGGATTCAGGAAGTTTAGAGGATTCAGAAAGTTTAGAGGAAAATCTCATAAAATATTAATACAAACTATTAGGGCTTTAAGGCCTTTCACTGACATATCATCTAGTAGAGCTAAGCTGAGCAAGTTATATTTCAAATTTCAGAAGAGTTTACTGTACATGCAGGTTATATTCAGAAGAATCTACTATACATGTAAATCACATTTAGAGGATGAATATAATAAGGATCTCTAAGAAGAGATCAAGCAAGTAATTACAAAATGTAATGAGTACACTCTAATAAGCAGATCACATGAGCTATATGCTAGAATCAAAATTATAATCATTAGAGAAGGAAAGGAAAAAGGAAAAGGAATTGCAAGGTTATACAATATAAATAGAAGAGAAGTATGTGAGGTTGGAGTGAATAAATATTTATATGAAGGCCTGATTGGAGGCTTCTAATTGAGTGGTCAGAGATCAGATAAAGTTCAGGCAAGCTATAGATATATAGAGTATAAGGGCATAGCCCTTCACAGATTTAAAGCTCTTTAGATAGTATCTAGATTCATTTGACCATTATGAATCTTATTTCTTTGGAGTCTTTTTAAGGCTGCTTAACTATCAGAGAAGATCCATACATTTTGATTAGTAATATCTTCTCTAACTATCTTTCCTGCCAGAAGAAAGACCTTTTGAATTGCAAAAAGCTCTGTATTAAAGACTTCACACTCCCTTCCTAGATTTCAGAAGTCTAAAGTATACTCAGAGTTCATTTTAGAATGTTTGAAAGCTAAATCAGCTCCTATATCATCCTGTTCACTTTTTGAACCATCTGAATATATTAATAAAGCTCTATCTTTATTAATCCTCTCTAGTTTTTGAAGATGCATTTCTTTCTCTTCCTCTTTTGATAAGATACTAATATCAATATCAATTAGATTCTGCAGAGTTTTTCTCCAAGGATATAATCTCTCATGTTGAATACCTTCTATATTAAGGCTTCTAAAGCATCCTTTAACCATAGAACATATTCTATAAAGCTGGGAAGGCACTAACTTTAATGAATTCTCTGAGTTTTCATTCCAATCTTCATACTTATCCCAATCCAACTCATTCCCTGAGTTATATGGTGGATAAGATGAGGAAACTCTCTGTCTAATTGGATGTTTCAAGCTCATTTTCATTATTCTTAAAGCATAATTCATGCATGCCTTCTCCAGCCTTATCTCAGGAGGTGGAATAGAAGCTTCAATCTCCATAGCTCTATATGGAGAAGTCTTAAAAGCTCCTAGAATCCTTCTTAAAGCCTGGTTCTGAAGTTTTTGAAACCAACTAAGATAATTCTTTTGATTCTTCCACCAAATCTGGACTGCAAAATCAGACACTGAGGCTGTGCAGGCTATATAAAGTTGTCTCATAGCCTGAAAAGATAAGCCTCTCTCAGTATTAGAAAGTCTAAGTATATTACTCAGTGTCTTCTCTGCCTGTGCAAGTCTGATCTTAACATGAGATTTAAAGGTTAACTTTGAATCCAACCAGACCCCTAGCCATCTAACTGACTCTTTAGGCTTGATTTCTCTTTCTAACAGTGTAATAGAGTAATTCTTCTCTCTAGATTTAGGATAGAAATGAATCAATTCAGTCTTATCCATATCAAACTGAATTAAATTTTCATCTCCTCTTTGAAAAACCTCCTGAGCAGCTTCCTCTATAACTCTGCAGTTATTTTCTATAGAATGAGAACTTATAATCAAGCCTAAGTCATCAACATAGCTAGGTATCCTTACTATAACTATTCTCCTATTCTTAAATAGAACAGTAGCATATATAGCAAATAGAATAGGGGAGACTGGGGATCCCTGAGGAACCCCTATCTTAAAGGCTGTCTTATCTTGTTTTTGATCATCAAAGAGAAGTTGAATGGTCCTTTCAGACATGAAACAGATAATCCAATATATTAAAGCCTTTGGTAACCCTAAGTCCTGGAGGATTCTCACAAGTTTATTCAATGAAACATGGTCAAAAGCACCTTTTATATCTATAAAAGCAGCTGAGGAAACCATCCCTTCATGCTTTGCAAGTTGAATATCATGTATAACTAATAGAGTTGCATCTATAGCTGAATTCTACCTTCTACTGCTCATCTGATCCTCATATAAAAGATCAATAGTAGTAGCTAGATAAAATAGTCTAATTGCTATTATCTTTTCTAGTATCTTTCCTAGGCAATTCAGTAGAGATATAACTCTATAAGACTTGGGAATTGAAGCTTTTCTATTTGGTTTTGACAGTATAATCCCAGTAGCTTCTCTCCAGCAAAGTGGGTGATATCCAGTCTCTAATAATCTTTTAAATAACTCAAACAGTTCATCTTTTAACTCTGGATAAACCTTCTGAATAATTAAATGATTAATAGTATCAGGACCAGCAGCAGTTTTAGTAGAACTAGAAAATATAGCTGTTTCTAATTCATCTTGAGATAAAACTGGCCACTCCCACTTCTCTAAGTCCTCTTGATATTCATCTAAGGGGGTATAACTCTCTGATTCAGGAGGCTTCTGAAATAACACTCTCATAAATGCCTGATATTTATCTTTAAATGTAACAGCCTCAATATCCTTCTCCTCATAATTATAATTAAGAGTTGGAATCTTAGCTACACCTTTATTTTTAGTATAACTAAAGGCTTTAAAGACATTTTTTCCTTGGGCATTCTCTAAGAATTCATTCCAGCAGCTTGTTTTTACCTTTTTAATCATAGAAAAATAGTCTGACTTAGTCCTATTATATTCTTCAATAAATACTAAGTCATTTTTTCAGTCTTTTCTAGATCTAGCAAGCTTCTTTCTCTTCTGAGTTATCTCCTCAGTCCATCAGGCCTTGAAATGCTCAGAAAGATTCTTCTTTAAAATATTATCTTTAATACTTTTTAGAATAAGCTTTGTAATTAAGGAAGCTTTTTCCTCCAGTATTTCCTCAGATATTTGATTTGAATTATCCCAGTTAAGTTCATCTTTCCTCTTTTCCTTTAGTCCTTTTAAATGAGTAAAAACCTCAGGCCAGTCAGCCTTTTCAAAGTTATATTGATTAGAAAATAAAGGATTTTCAACTAAATCCTCTATTCCTAACTGAACATTAAAGTATATAACTTCATGGTCTGAACCTGAGGCTCTTTCATCTTCTATAAGCCACTGACATGATTTCTCATAAAGTTTCTTTGAGAAAAAGGTAAGATCAAGGACTGATTGTCCTCCCTGACCATCTCTTTTAAATGTCATCTTATTTAACTCATTTAATAGATCTAACTCATTAGATATAGCCTATTCAACTATGTTCTCTGCTGCCCCTGTAGGATGTACATATTTATCTTCTCACCAGAAGTAATGTGCATTAAAATCCTCACTTATAATAGATAACTTCTCTGGTTTAAAGTCCTTTAAAGCTCTATTAAAAGTTCAGCTTCTATTATTTTCTTCTAAAGATCTCTCATTATAAATAT
The DNA here is from genome assembly GCA_032988465.1 of Onygenales sp. PD_10. NCBI lineage: Eukaryota > Fungi > Ascomycota > Eurotiomycetes > Onygenales > Onygenales sp. PD_10. Next base: position 6,248 of record JANTQH010000280.1, read on the forward strand.
TAATCAGCTGTATAGGCTCAATCTGATTAAATTTATCAATAATGTCTCCAACTAAGATATCAGGATCTGAGATTAAATCATATCTTAGATTTAATTGAAATCTAGATCTTTTTCTAGAGTATATTGCAACCCTAGGCCTGACATCAGTTTTTTCTGGAAGAAAGCAATAATAGCTTGGATGGGAAATCAAAAACTGCTGCTCTTTATCAAAGTTCCCCTCCTGAATAAGGATGAAATCAATTTTCTCCTCAAAAGCTATATTTAAACAAGAATATAGGGGTTTACTTGACCTCCCTATATTATTTTGAATAAAAGTAACCTTTGAAGAATCTTTTTTTGTCTTTTTTTGAGTGTTTTTTGGTGTAATAAACATGAGAAAGAAATAAGTAAAGTTATAGTAAAGATTTAACTCTACTTAAAGCTCCATCTCATCACTATTAGTGATTTCAACAGCTATCATCTCCTCTAATCTTTCCAAAGCTCTTCCATTTGACTTGGTGGGAGTCTTTGGAGAGTTCTGAGGAGCTGACTGCTTCTTTTTCATAGGAGATCTATGATTTGGGGTCTTTTCAACCTGAGAATTTCTTCTTTTTCCATTTGAAGTAGTTGAAATCTCAGGCTCAGGGGTTTTTTCTCTATTCCTTTCTATCCTATCTCTCTGTTTTGGAGCCAGAGAGCATTGCAGGGAGCTTGAGAGATGACTTTCCTTACAATTACTACATTTAATAATAGTATGAGGACAAGTTTTCCCAATTATAGGACAGAGTAAACAAGAATGCTCTCTAGTATTATGATTTTGAGCACAAATACCACAAGAAATCATTCTCTTACAAGAGTTAGAGAAGTGTCCCCATCTTTGGCATTTTCTACACTGAGTACTAGCCTTTAGCTTTGGTTTTGAGTCAATAAACTCATATGTTCTCAGCTTTAAGCCAGCTATTTTCAGAGAAGAGATTTTTGCTTGTTCTGGAGTTATAGTAGTAACTATAACTGTTCCAATTCTTCTTCTCTGTCTGTCTTCATAGCTACTCAGCCAGATTGGATCTCTTTTCAGTTGAATAGGGTTAAACTCTTCAATTTCTTGTCTCAAGAAGAATATACCCTCTTCATTCTTAAAGATATCAACTGGAATATCATGTAGAATCAGTTTACCCCATTTTTCATCTCTATCTAAAGATATTGATGTTTGAAGCTTTTCCTCCAAGGTAGGCCTCCATTTGTTCTCATTTTGAAGAAGATAGTCAGCACTATAGTCATTTGAAGTAGTTATAACTATAGAACCTCCCATATAGGAGTTAGAAATAGTAGAAACTACCTTCAGAGTTTTCTCCTCCATTTGATTGGATGAAAAGCATTGATTCAGCTCATTTCTAAGTCCAAAAATAAACTTAGAGTCAGAGAAAAGACTTAGAACCTCCCTATTTTCAGGCTTCAAAATAAGCCTATATTTTTTTGACTGAAGAAGATTGTCTTTTCTTTTCTCTTCAAGCTTTGAAGGAGCATTTTGAGCAGTTTTACCAGCTATATAGCTGGGTTTTTCAGCAGTTTTTTGCACAGGCTTTTGAGCACAGTTTGAAATAGATCCAGACACTGCCTGAGCATATGTCTGATTAGAATCAGAAGAGATTTGAACTTGAGAAAAGGGGATAACTTTAATTGACTTTGTAGCCTCCACCTTAAACTTGAGAATCTCATCAAGCTGCTTTGACATGGGAATTAAAAGATCTCTAATCTCCCTTGATTCTTCCTGAAATACTTGACTTTTCAGAAGAGTAGCAGCTGCTTGAAGGTTCTCAATCTCTTGAGCTTGTTTTTGAAACTCATCTCTTTTCTTTTTCTTTAAAATCTCTATCTCAGGGACTTTTTGAACAGGTGTTTTTTCCATGTTTCACTCAGTGTGAAGGGCTACACTCTTATACTCTATATCCATAGCTCACCTGAACTTCACCTGATCTCCAACTGCTTAATTAGACACCTCTGACTGGGCCTTCATATGAATGTTTATCCACTTCAACCTCACATAATTTCCTTCTATTTATATTACACAATCTTACAATTCCTTTTCCTTTTTCCTTCCTTTCCCTAGTGATTACAATCTTGATTCTAGTATATAGCTTGTATGATCCACTTATCAGAGTGCACCTATTACATTTTATAATTACTCACTTAATCTCTTCTTAGAGATCCTCATTATATTTACCCTCTAAATGTGATTTATACATATAGTAGATTCTTCTAAATACAACCCATACATATAGTAAACTCTTCTGAAATCTGAAATACAACTCACCCAGCTCAGCTCCATCAGATGACATGTCAGTAAAAGACCCTAAAGTCCTAACAGTCTATATTGATATTTCATGAGATTTTTCTCTGAACTTTCTAAATCCTCTAAACTTCCTAAATCCTTCAAACTCTCTAAATCCAAACAATCTTTTGAATCCATCATGAACATGGACTCTCTACATGAAGATAGTATTCCTTCTCAGGGCTTTAATACTGAATTCCAAAACTTCATTTAATAGTTTGTAAACAAAATTGACTTCATCATCAAATAAAATCATACACACACATTAACTTCAGCTCCTGTCCCAACTCCTGCTCACCTGATTGCTCCTTTTGAGGACTTCCCAAGACACCCAAAAGAAAGACTCACCACTCTTGAGAAATTCATGGGCAAATAAGTCTTCAAATACCCTGTCTGGCACCTCAGTGCAGAAATCAAAATCACTTTGAACAGCCTTACAATTAGATCTCCCACTGACCAGGCCTGGTATATCTATACCCAACTCTCTGACACTGCTATCACCCAATTCTACTCTTAAATGAAAGTCAATGCTAAACTTATTTCTATAATCCTCAATGTCATTCTCAATCAGCTTGACATTCTTTTCTCCAATCCTTCAGTAGCCTAGAAGGCCCTGATCTGGCTGCACAGTATTCATCAGAAAACTGATTTACTCTTCACCTTTCTTCCAAGATTCAATCAGAAGATCCTGGAAGCTGGCAGCTAGCTATGAGATGACACTATCAAAAAGACCCTACTTAAGAAAACTATTAAGTTCAAACTCCTACAGCAGACTGTTACCTCTATTAAACCCCTTATATACCTTAAATATTATATGAAGCTCTGCAGCATAGAGAACAACCTATCTGAGATCAAGGCTATTCAGGGCTAAATTCATAATAGTACTCCTATTACCTCCAGAGAGGCCTTCCTCAAGACCTCTCTACTGAAGAACTCAAACACTATAAACTAGACATCTACAGGGCCTACTCATACAAATACATTCTGTATCCCAAATATGACTACCACTACCATCATTAACTACCACACCTGAGGTGTCTGCATCAACTGCAATAAACCTAGGCATAGAGCTACCAACTGCCATAGAACCCATATTCCCCTGAAACTACCTGTACAGTCCATAAATGTACAAATTAAGCCTAAAGAGGAGGAAGACTTTGAAGACATCAAGTCAGACTTGAGAAAAGACTAGCTTCTACATAAAATCACAAGTAGAAGCTCTCAGAGTTAGATAGAAAGACCTTTGAGAAGAAAATAACTGTTCTGATAATTCTTATACCTATCATAATTAATCATTCTTTTAATATGAATACTATGGTAGACAGTGGTTACTATTACTATTCAATAATTTACCCTTGCATGGTTAATTATCATAATCTCCCATGTATTCTGATCAACCCCCAAAAGATTAAAGATGTTAATGGTGACATAGGCAGCTTTATATGAAATATGGTGAAGCTTAATGTTAATATTAGTAAATTTCTCCAAGAAAATACCTATATATATGAGATTGAGAATCTCCCATACAACTTCATGCTAGATCTATTATAGCTATCTGAACATCAAGCCCTCATCAATGCTTGCAACTAATATGTTATATTCTCTAAAGGCATCCACATCTCTGAAAAAGATGTTCATAAGACTACTGACCTTCACCAAATCTCTACTAACACTTATAACCTCCTCTAAAGCTGCAACTGGAAATTCAAGTTCTAACTCCCCATTAAAATCTTTACTGCTAGCATGGCTGACATAGAGAAGGCCCTCTCATAACTCTCTAAGAAGCTGAAGACTGACCCCATGACAGTCCTCCCTCCATAATACTATGAATTTCTCAATGTTTTTAATCATAAGGTCACTGAGAAGCTCCTGCCATTCCATAGTGTGCACAACTATCATATTAAACTTGAGAAGATAGATGATAAAGACTCTCAGCTACCCTAAGAACTACTGTACAATATGTTGCATGACAAACTGTTTGTATTCTGTAAGACTCTTAATAACCTTTTAGATAAGAGTTTTATTTAAGTTAGTAATTCAGCTGTGGGTGCATTCATACTCTTCACAAAAAAGTCAGGTAGAGACCTTTAGTTCTATGTCAACTATTAGGGCCTCAACTGCCTCACCCAAAAAGATTATTACCTACTATTATTAATTAATGAGACTCTCAAATAGATCAGCCAAGCCAAGTAGTTTACAAAGCTGGATGTCATTTCCACATTCTATAAGATCTAAATCATAGAAGGAGATAAATAGCTAACTAGTAACTACCTTTCACATGAGATATAGTCTATTTGAATGGACAGTTACCTTCTTTGGCCTCACAAATATTCTGAGTACCTTCTAGAAATACATCAACTGAGTCTTATAAGACTATTTAGATAAATTTACTTCTATCTACCTTAATGACATCCTCATCTTTACTGATAGATCCTACAAGCAACATTAAGAGTATATCTAAAAAGTCCTTATCTGCCTCCACAAATATAATCTTCCAATCAACATTGATAAATCTACCTTTAAAGTTCAAGAGACAACCTATCTTGACTTCATTATAGAGGCAGGGAAGGGAGTTCATATGGACCCCAAAAAGATTACTGCTATTCTCAAATAGGAGGCCTCTATGACTGTAAAAGATGTATAAGGCTTTTTAGAATTCATGAATTTCTACTGATACTTCATTCAAGATTTTTCTAATATCATCTGACTACTGACTGATCTCACATGCAAAGATCAGCAGTTTCAATAATTTAAGAAAGTAGATAAGGCATTCACATGTCTTAAGTAGATATTCATCTCTATTCTGATGCTCATCACATTTGATTCTAATCACTTAATAGTAGTTGAAACAGACTCTTCCAGTTACATCACAAGTAGTACTCTCATGCAATGGAATAATAAAGGCATCCTGCAATCCTGCACATTCATATTTAAGAAGCTCAGCCCTGTTAAAGTTAACTATAAGATCTATAATAAGGAACTTCTTATCATCATTTAATATCTAGAGGAATAGGACTCTAAACTCTGCAGCATGAAAAACTTTAAAATTATTACAGATCATAAGAACCTCTAATATTTCATAATGACTCATAAACTTTCTGAATATCAGATGCACTGAGCTAAATTCCTTAGTTACTTTCATTTTATGATTCATTATTACTCTAGCACAGAGAACTTCATAACTAATACTTTCTTCTAATATAAATAGAATATGCCTTCTGAAGACTCTAACACCTGCTGAGTAAATTACAAACAGAGACTATTAGATTCATAGATCCTCAAAGAATTCAAAGCAATACCACATAGAGTAATATATGTCTCACTTATTATCCTACTAATTATAACTGCCTCATCCTCACTTTAGGGACTCTGGGATACTGCTGCCACCTCCAATAAATACCTTCAGATGATAATTTAGATTATCTGAGATAAAGCTTGCTATTTTCCATCTGAACTTCAAGCTCATATTAACATCACTAAATGCTCTATAGATCCTGACTTCTAACTATACTTCTAGAGGAGGCAGTGAGTTCTTGATTCAGAACCATTGCACACCCAAATCATATAAGAAACTCATGATTCTCTAATGACTGACTATTCAGATCATAAAGTACTCTACTAAATTTTATCCTAAGATTTCTACTGGCCTGATATGTCTCAGAGTATTCAACAGTTCACTCAGAACTGCAATGTCTGCTAATCTATCATTACCTAGTAAAACTACTATTAAGGTCTACTTAAATCTCTTCTAATTTTCAAATATATCTGATGCAATGTCACCATCAATTTCACAGTAGACTTCCTCATAAGTGATAACTGCAAGAATATTCTTATCATTATTAACTGCCTTAGTAAAGGTATTATCCTCAAACTCTGTGTGAAGATGAATATACCTGTAGTAGCTAAAGCCTTTCTCTGAAGTTCATTTTATTATTAGTATGATTTACCTCATATAATTATCTCAGACTGTGGAACTCAGTTTATTAAAGCTATCTAGACTTGAATCTACTAGCTTCTTAAGATCTCTCAACACCTCTTAACTGCCTATTACCCTAAAACTGACAGCAGTACTGAACATATAATTCAGACAATTAAGAACTACCTCTAAAAGTTCTATTCATACATCTAGAATGACTGGAATGAACTCCTCTCACACACTAAACTTACAATTAATAGCTGTAATACTGTCAGTACTGGTATTAGCTTATTTTTCCTCTCATATAGTTACAATCTTGAAGTTCTTAATCTCACTGAGTTACTCAAACCTTCCACTTCACCTCACAATTCAATTTAAATTGTAGATACCATCATCTTGAAACTCTAGCAAGCCCACAAGTAGGCTGAATCCTCTATGGCCAGTGCTCAGCAGGACTAACAGAACTATATAAATACTCACTGAAATCTCACTGAACACTATAAGGTAAGTAATAAAATCTGACTAGATCTCTGAAACATCATAACTAATCATTCATCTTACATACTTGATTATTAATATGCCAAGTATATCATTATTGAAGTCCTGAGAAGTTATAACTACTATCTTGACACATCACCTAAGATCTACAACATGTTTTATATAAATCTACTCTGCAAGACCTCTATTAACTCATTCTTCTCACAAGAGATTACTGACTGACATCCACCTAACATCATCAGGGAAGATAATGAGGTAAAATATGAGATTAAAGCCATTCTCAACCACTGCTACTACAGATAAGGATTCTAGTACCTAGTGAAGTAGCTCAGATATAAGGTCCCTTCATGGGAACTAACCTCTACTCTGTAGGATACTACCATACTTGCCTGTTACAAAGAACTGCACCCATCTAATGAGACTCCACTCACACTGTATCACACCTGATTCTCTGAACCCTCCTGCTCACCCTTTAAAATCAAGTAGGGGGAGATAATGTGAAGGGCTACATTCTTATACTCTATATTCATAGCTCACCCAAACTTCACCCAATCTCTGACTGCCTAATTAGATGCCTCTAACCAGGCCTTCATATGAACATTTATTTACTCTGACCTCACATAATTCCCTTCTATTTATATCACATAATTTTGTGATTTCTTTTCCTTTTTCCTTCCTTTCCCTAGCAATTACAATTTTGATTCTAGCATATAGCTTGCATGATCCACTTATTGGAGCATGCCCATTACACTCAGATAACTAACTTGGTCAGAGTCTAGTTAAATGATAACTGATTTTACCCTTTAGTTCAGCAACTAAACT
>JANTQH010000281.1:0-13676 GCA_032988465.1 Onygenales sp. PD_10
CATGCTTTTTTTTTTGGGGATAATAGATACATTTAAACTGTTTGTAGATGTGTGTTGTGTGAACTAACTTTTTGGGCTTGGGAAAAAGTGCAGAGGGATTTTTTTTTTATGAAGAGATAAAGAGAAAATGGGCAGATGTAATCATAATATTAGTGGAAGATGTGTAAATAAGAAAAAATGGGAGACAAAATAGGCACTGGGATAGATAAAATCAGAGACTGAGAGGATTAAGGACTGAAAATAAGTCATTAATGTTGGTCAGAAAGGGGCATTGGGGATAAAAAAGAGCAAATAGAAAGAAAACAGATTATGGCTGCCCACTAGGTAGATCAATACCAGCACACAGAATAAGAAATATTCAATAACAAACTAAAAGCATAAGGATGAATAAGTATCACAGAAAAGAAAAGAAAAGTAGGAGGTAAAAAACCCCAGAAATAAAGAAATAAAGGCATGAAAGATCTGAATCTATATGGATTATCTGCTCCATCATAGTGAGGTAGACCTAATGCAGAATATGCATTATTAGCCCATGAGTTGAAGGTTGTGTTTGTTGAGTCCATAAAGCTCATAGTGGCACATCAATGCTGACAGGTGGGTATTGATGTTGATAAGAAAGGCCTGCATGACCAGATTAAGAGTATGATATAATGCTTGATGGGTTGTCTTAACTGTGAGTCTGCAGCTGTGGAGAACTGCTTGAATTGTTAGCTCAGCATGTTGCACTGGAGGCATCCAGAGTTAGGGAGATTATTCAAGTGGATGGGCAGAGTGATCAACAAGAGGATTATATTGATGATAATGTGGTATATTATTGAGTGACTGTGGGGAGAGCAGTTTGGACTTGATATGAATGGAGAGCAGGGAGAGTAGTTCAGACTTGATGCAAATAGAAGAGGTAGAAATAGGTTCAGATTTGACCTGGATTGATTCTGATGAGAGTGACTTGGTTTTGAACTGAATAAAGGGTGTTGAGAGAGGTTCTAGCTTAATTTGTGCAGGAGGAGATGACATTGTAAAGTCAGATTTAATTGGAGAAAGGTCTAAGCCAGATTCAGTTGAAGATATGGTGGACAGGTAATGAATATGAGATATCATGGGAGATGTAGACTTAGGGGTAGCCATTTAAACTTAGATTTAGTAGGCCAAGTCAGGGCCAAGGCTTGTTGGAGTAATGATATTAGGATATAAGCAAGAAATGTAGTGAGACTGTAGCAAAGAAATTAAGGAAAGAAGAGAGAAGAAAGAGAAAAAAGAAAAGTAAAGATAGGGAGTGAGTGAATGTGGTTATATTAGTGGTATTATTTGAAAAACAGTGAATATTTCATCATGCAGTATAGTTTGCAAGATGGTGCATTTAACTCAGTAGCCATTTAGCTCATGCCACATGAGTTAGTCAATTGAGGTAAAGATGAAGGTAAAGATCAAGTATGAAGAGTAGTGGGAAAACACAGAGAAGTGAGAAGAGATTAAAACAGTATTAGAATAGATATAGTAGAGGAGGCAACATATGGTATGAAGGTAGGCATTAATATATGAAACAAAGTAAAAAAGAGAAAACAGAAAGAAGAAAAGATTAAGTGGAACCTCTCCTGGGATGGAGGATGTAGCATATGTGATAGAAGATATGAATTAGAGTATTATAGTAGAAGATTAGACCTTTATACAAGAAGTTATCTTGGCATAGTGCTGCCAGGAAATAGTGCAATTCTTAGAATGCTTGGGTAGAAGTGGAGTAGTGGGTGAGTCCATTAAAGAGAAATTGATACTATTTAATTTTATGGGCTGTAAATATAATCTTGACAACAACAAGATCAAGGTTGTAGATAGAAGACAAAATGAAGCCTGATACATGAAAATTTACAATTAGTAAAAAGTAATTATAATATATCTTAGTAGCATGAGGAATATCACACAGCTCTCTGATCTTGCTAGTCAAATATGTGAGCTGCTTTTCTTCATATTTGGTATGTAGATGGTGCTGTGGATAATTGTCAGGTTTATGAGCAGAATTCTGGAAAGTCAAAATACAGGTTATGCAATGTCCAATAAAGCCTTGAGCAAGGAAAGTATAGTCAAGATTGGCAATTGATTGGACAGAAGGAGAAGCTTGTGATAGCTGCTGATGAGGAGGAGAGGGGTAGAAAGTGAGAGTAGATATCTATCTAGGAGGTAGTATGTTTTGATGAGCCTTGAGATCACAGACACTACATAGCTCAGAATCAGGGAAATAGGATGTTGCTTTGCCATTAAGATATTCTGAGATTATGATATTAAGGTATCTATTTGGGTTGATATAATCAGAAAAAGTGGTATTTAGATGGTTATTGCTGATTCTTTGCTGACTACCAGGGGTTACTATGATGAGAGAGAGACTTGGGGTTCCATCATGATCACCATGAGCAGCATTTTGGACCAGCTGAATCAGTAAATGTGCACCATAATTGATGATAACCCTAACATTGAGGATATTGAGATCAGTGCCTAAACCAGAGGTGGCAACAATGGCCTGAATCCTCCCCTGGATTAGTGATCCAAGTATATCCTCTTTTTCCTTAGATGAAAGAGTCTGGGAGTTGTAATTGGGGAGTTTCAAACATTCACTGATTGCTATAGAATTGTCCATGGACTTGACATAGATTAAGATAATTCTGTTTACTGAGGCAATGATGATAATATGATAAAGCAGGAGAATAACATGGTCATTCTGTCTTGTAGTCATAACCCTTTTAATATTAGGATTGATTGAAGAGCTCTGAATTTCAGTAAAGAGATGGAACTAGCAGCTAATGTTGTTGATCACATTAGTAATCATGGTTAGTAGCAGGGTACTGAACATGGCAATAATCAGGACATTGAGGATGCCTATCCAGCCAAGTTTTTTGAATGCAGATCTATAGGAAAGCTCAGTCTGAACAGTATGAACTTTATTAAAGATGATTTGACAGAGGAGTTTCTGGTGGGCAAATAACTTAATAAAGTCTCAGAAGTGTGACAACTGTGCTACTTTTGAAATAATGAATATGAGGTATTTTGCAGTTTTTATTTTATCATTCTAGTAAGCACTCTGAAGACCAGCAGCTTGACATCAAGACTTTAGATCTGAGTGAAGGAATATGTAGGAAACAACAATCAATGTAAAATCATTCCAATCAAGGTATACTGATATAATAAGTAATAAAGTCTTACTAGAGGCAGGTGGCATGACAACCAACAAATCATCTCTAGTAGTAACTATTGTGAGGATAGCATGATGTTGTTCATCACTGCACCAGATAGTGCTATTATTTTGAAGGACTAGTTGAAGGATGGAAAGAAGTTATTACTGAGTCTGATGTATGAACTTATTGCTAGAAGGGCATATAAAGATCTCAGTAGAAGTACTCATGGAGAAACCAGGGCTATTAGAAGTGTTGGAGCTGTAACCCAAAGAGATATCTATAGAACTATCTTAATTGTCATCAAGATTGCTGGTGTAACCATCTCTATCCTCATTTAGAAGGTTATAGGTGAAATTGCCAGCATAAACATATCAATCCTCATTTGGAAGGCTGTAGGTGAGATTGCTGGTGTAACTATCTTCATGCTCATTTATAAGGTCATTGGTGAGAGTACCACAGTTGTCATCTGAAAGTTTATCACTGAAGGAATGAGAGGAACTGACCAGACCAGCACATAATCTCTTTACTGGATTTGGAAGTGATAAGATGGAACACTGACATTTAATAGGAATGATAGCAGCTAGGGTCAGTAAATATGGATGAGGTAAATTGTTATGGACTGGGGTAAATAGATTTGCTGGAGATGGCTGATTTTGAGTCTCAAGATCAAGGTCAATAAGTTGATGTTATGTCTTTGAAATATGAAGAAAGGTCTGAAGGCTTTCATTGGTGACTTGAACAAGTGATTGAGGAGTAAGAGTATAATGGTGTTGATTAGTCTCCTCAGAATGGCCTGCCTGCAGGATAGTAGTGCTAGTGATTTCTTTGTAATATTTATCAAGCATAGGATTGATGATAAAGGCACATTGGAAGGTGATAGCAATGTGGTACTATGAACTAATACTTATCTTAGAACTGAGCTTAGATTCAGTCAGACAAGCCATGTGATCTGATACCTGTTCAGATGTGAACTTCTTGCCAATGGGAGATGTGAAGAATTAAGGAACCCTTATCACAGGAAACTTGCACTTGACATGTATAATACACACAAGGGGGTATATTTCAGCAATGTAAGCTAACACAGCCTGACCAAGGGGCTCTGAGAGATAGTAGGAAATGATCATAGGGCAATCCATCATTGCTTCATTCTTATTGTATTGACCTAGAATCAGGAGATGGTCTAATGTGATGAGGATATTCCACATGATTGTAATATTATTGGAGAGTTTAAGTGATATGAGCTCAGTTCCCCTCATTGATGACTCAGAGATCATGATGAAGAGAATGGCCAAGTTGAAAAGAAACTGGTTAACCTGTTGGAGGTACTTTTTCATGTGATCAGGATGAAATGTATGATCTTTACCCTCAAGTATAATAATTGAGTTATTAGCTGAGAATAATCTGTGTAAAAGTCTGTTCATGGGATGAGGATGGGTGAGAAAATCAGAGGCTATACTGTTGCAGGGGGTAAGAGTTTTGATGATAGAGTCATCACAGTTGACCACTTCTCAGTTATCAGAAAAGTTACAAGAAGAATATTATAACAGGTACTTTGAGTCAGACACAGCCAAGAGGTTCTGAAGGAGGATTATTGTTTGATCCTGTAGCTTCTTAATGAATTGATAGATACTGGTTACACAAAATTCATAGCTGCAATGTGTAAGGACAGTTTTATTGTCATTCCATTGAACTGTTAGCAGGGCATAGTTGTCTAAAGTAGTGGATTTACCATACTTGCAGAGACTTAATAGCTCTGAAAAGACAGTGGTGGTTCCATCATTAAGATAGTTGTAGTATGTATCATAGAGTTGTTTTTCAGCTACAGCAGGGTCATGATTTGGATCATCAAACTCCATGCATAATTCATAAAGGGTGATGGCTTGGAAGCTATGAATGAGGTAACTGAGAGATGAGGTTATAGACCTGGAGGTAGACCATTTATTGCCATTCTCAATTGATTGGGTAACAACATAAAAGATCACAGCAGTTTTGATTGGGTGAGAAGTGCAGCACTGAATAAGAGATGTTGAACAGGCAAGAATCAGTGAGATACTAGAGTTGAGGTGGGTGGTTTCAAGGTCATCAGGTAGCTTACTGAGGAACTCATGCAACTTGTTAAATTTAGTAATTTATTGATCACTTAGGGTTGGGTGCCATGGCTTTAAGGGTGCTGGGGGTGTTGAGGTAAAGTCATATTAATAGTAAATATACAAGATATAGAGAAAAAGTCTTCTCCAAGTACACTAATAATGTTCTGTAGATTTTGATGCTAATGGAGCAAGTAGCTTAGTATTAGTCACATTTGTGGAGTTTGAGGCAACAATAAGATGGTAGGTATGCAATGCATTGGGAATTACCAGGTGAACTAGATTGAAAAAGTTTTGAATCAATTTGGATACATGTTTAAGGTAAGGTGGGTTATTGATACAAGAGTCATAGCCCAAGGTGGATATGACTTGCATATCAATATTGATAAAGTTGGCTGGGAATTGGGTTTAATTGTGCTAGTAGTCTGGGTGCTCAGGGGCATATGCCATGAAATTGAATAGAGTCCATTCATACTCAGCTTCAGCAAATATGTTTAAAATTCCACTAAATATAGGTTCAGCAAGCTCCTGGGAGGACTGCAAAGGAACATCCATGTGAAAGAAGATTTTACATCCAGGAAAGATATTAGAAACTGTGACATTAGAAATGTACCTGGGCTTGCAAGGTTCCCATGTATAATCAGGGTGGTGGGAAGAGATGTGCTTCTGAATGAAGAAGATTTTGCAAGCACAGTACAAACAGTCTGGACAGGTGCAGGCAAAGGAGTTGTTATATTCCTTGAGGTAGTCAGATTGACCAAAGGAATTCATATGGTGAATTGCCTTGAGGTTATTGCTGTTAATTGCTTCAGCATGATGCAAAGAATTTCAAATGAGTGTTCACTGCTGAGGTAAGAGTTGTTGGTGTTTTTCCTTTAGGTGTGTTGGGATTGCTTTTTTATTGATGTTACATTTGCATTGAGTACATATAATAACCTTGCATTCTTGATCAAATATGAGAGGTGCTGGTGGTGCTTGGTTAGATTCTAAATGGGTCCAAGTTAGCAGATCTTATGGGAGTATTGAAGAGAGACAGAGTAGATAGAATGCATAGTCACCAAAAAACCCTTGCAGTCTAAAAAGAAAAGAGGAAATAATAGAGTAAAGGCAGGCTGTATATAGCTGCAAAGAAAAAAAGTTCTGTAATAAAGTTAGTTGATTAAATAAAATGTTGGAAAATTACAAATACTAATATTTATATAGGTTTACTAGGGTCTTACTGAGCTACATCAAATCTATTTCAAAATTGTGAGCCTCCAAAAATTCAAGATGCAGTGGTGCATTGAAAAGGAGCTTATTGTGAAGAAAGGAATTAGATAAGAGCAGGGTATGTTATCTAGCATACCTGACATATTGGCAATGAGGGGAGTACCCCTAGGATTATTTGCAAAGTGTGGAGGAAGAGGCCTCAATATTAAGAGGTCTAATCTCCCATTAGTTCTGAACATGTAGTATGAGTTTAATATGGGCAGTGATTAAATGGATGCAGAGAGATGGGATTTAAAGAGCAGCAGATGAGAATAAAATATATTAAAGATGAACACTAAACAATTAGTGCATTAATCACTTGAAAGAAAGAAAATATTATTTGAGTTGAGCCTGGAAGAGAGATTGAGCAAGAATGTGTCAGATTGATGCATTGGGATGAGAGGAGAATGGAGCTATGACATGTAGAGGGGAGATTTTGAAGACTTAGTGAGATGTGTGCAAAGCTGTAAAATAGGAGAGTATGAAAATGAGATGAAAACCATCAGATGAAATGAAAGAGTGGAAGAAGAGGCTTATATTGAATTAATATGAGAGTTAAGGCCAACAACATAGAGTTATTAATTCTGACAGGTAGTACTCATGATAGACTATTATAAGGGCTGGATTTGAAGAAGAGCAAATGAGAATAAAATATATTAAAGATGAACACTAAACAATTAGTGCATCAATCACTTGAAAGAAAGAAAATATTGTTTGGGTTGAGCCTGGGAGAGAGATTAAGCAAGGATGTGTCAGATTGATGTATTGAGATGAGAGGAGAATGGAGCTATAGTATGCACAGGGTGACCTGGGGGCTAAAGGGGGTTAGGGGTGATTTGGAAGCTGAGGGGAGGTCTGCAATAGTGTAGAAGGAGATGGGAGCAGGGAGGGGAGAGAGAGGTAGGAGCAGAGAGAAATGAGAGAGAAGATAAGGGGAGAGGAAGATGAAGCTGAGGAGGGGAAGATTAGATCATTCACATACATATGTGGCCAAGAGTCATACTAAATCTAATTTGACTTTCTGGAACTGGGCTAGGCAACTGACATCCATGGGTGGGCCTGCAGGTAGAATTCTGGGCTCATACTACTAGTATAGTTAGGCCTTAAAGATGAATTAAGGAACCAAGGAATTATTAATGGCTGTGTATATAATATTTATCATCAAATCAGAGAAAGCAGAGAATAATAGTATTACTTGCTGGGCACATATAGTATGAAACTAAGTACATAAATCAAGCATCATGATGAGATAAATAAGGAGTTACTATATTCCTTGTTAAGGAGATGAAACAAGGTGAGCACTCTGTGAGATATGGATTCATTCTTACTCTTGTTATGGGCAATGTGAGCTTTGATGCTGGATGATAGAGACTCATAAATGTAATTAAATGTCCACTGGTGCACATAAGATATGTATGAGCTTAATTCCTCATCAGGTGGATGTGGCCCTAATTGATCATAGATGCTAGTAGGCCAGAGATTTACTTTCCAAAGTATATCATTGATTTCCACAATCCAAGGATGATAGTTGTCTGCACCCTTTAAGAGAAGGGAAGGTTGGGGAATAGTCTTGACTGTCTCATCAAACTGCTGAATAGCTTTCTTGATAGAGGATGATAAGACTGAAATCTTAAATTCAGATTCAGATTCAGATTTGAATTTAAATTCTTCAACATCTTGTGAAGCTTGATCTTCTATTTTCTCTTTCTTGTGGCCTTACTCTCTGGCTTCATCTTTATCCTCATCTCTATCTGCTGCTTTAACTTTGGCTTCATCTATATTCTCCTACCCAAGTTGTCATGTTTGTTGTGCTATACCTGTCAGAGGTGATGTAGTGTGTTGTTTTCAGTTGATTGGCAGTGATTCCTGACTATGGCCAGGTAGCAGGATGCCAGGAACTGGATCTTTGGGTGGGTTAGATTGGGGAATGATCTTAACCCTCTTATTAAAGTGCTGAATGGCTTCATCAGTAGAGAGTAGTAAGCTTGGAATCTCAGACTTAAGTTTGAGTTTGGAATTGGATTGGGGTTGGGATTCAGAATCAGGTTGGGAATTGAAATCAGATTTGGATTTAGATTTAGATTCAGAATCAGGTTGGAAATTGGAATCAGATTTAGACTCTTAAATGTCTTGTGGAGCTTGGTCTTCTATTTTCTCTTCCTCATGGCCTTGCTCTGCAGCTTCATCTTTATCCTTATCTTTATTCACTGCTTTAACTTTGGCTTCATCTATATTCTCCTGCTTGAGTCATCATGTTTGTTATGCTATACCTGTCAGGGGTGATGTAGTATATCATTTTTGGTTGATTGGTGGTGATTCTGATTCCTGACTATGACTGGGTAGCAGGATGCTGGGAAGTGGATCTTTGGGTAGGTTAGGTTGGGGAATAGTCTTGACTCTCTTATTAAAGTGCTGAATGGCTTTATTAGTAGAGGATGGCAAGCTTGAAATTTTGAACTTGGGTTTAGATTTGAAATCAGGTTGGGAATGGGAATGGAGTTCAGATTGGGGTTCAGATTTGAAATTGGGTTGGAAATAGGAATAGGGTTCAGATTGGGATTCAGATTTAGAATCAAGTTGGGAATTAGAATTGAATTTGAACTCTTCAACATCTTGTGGAGCTTGATCTTCTATTTTCTCTTTCTTATGGCCTTGATCTTCAGCTTCATCTTTATCCTTGTCTCTGTCTGCTGCTTTAACTTTGGCTTCATCCATGTTCTCCTGCCTGAGTTGTTGTGTTTGTTGTGCTA
Organism: Onygenales sp. PD_10; assembly: GCA_032988465.1. NCBI lineage: Eukaryota > Fungi > Ascomycota > Eurotiomycetes > Onygenales > Onygenales sp. PD_10. Next base: position 9,247 of record JANTQH010000281.1, read on the forward strand.
TACCTGTCAGGGGTGATGTAGTGCATTGTTTTTGGTTGATCAGTGGTGATTTCTAACTATGGCTAGGTAGCAAGATGCTGGGAACTGGATCTTTGGGTGGGTTAGAAGTGGATATAGTTATTTGATTTGGTGTGTTGATTTGGTGCTGTGAGGTTGTTGATTGGAGATTGACAAGTTAATAAGCTATGTGTATTTTAAAGATTAGGAATTTACTTCCTGCTTTTGGGAAGAGCAAGATATCTGTGACACTGGCCAGTTTGTATTGGATTGTTTGACTGCCTAAATATAGAGAGAGAGAGAGAGCCCTTGCTGTATGCAAGAAGAGGGGGAAAACACATGGATTTTATATAAATGAGATGGGATAAATCAAACTAATAAGCTGAGAATAGAGGTCTAAAAACTTGAATGATTAAATAATTTTCCAGGCAGGTTAGACTAGAAATATTGCTATGTAAATTAGATTCTGGTTATAGAATCTATAGAAAAAAGGAAGAACAAAACAACAAAATAAATAAACAAAAAAGGCCACTAAAAATATCTCCTTCTTTGCAGAGCATGAAGGTGGGTGTTTGTAGTACACATTTGATTTATGTGCATAGAAAAGATACATCTGGAAATAGATATTAATTGTTGGTATGTATGCATACTTCCTTCTGTTATTTGTGCAATTTAAAATTGATTCAGAAGCAGATCTTGCATTATAGCTGGCTGGATCCAGGTCAACAACATTGAGCTATGACTCATTTCCAGCAAGACAGACATAAGTAGCACAATTAATATGTTTTTGAGGGTGGGCTGTGGCAGTATGGTACATAGAGTGAGGCATAAACTAAATTTATTGAATGTATGCCCTTAGCTGAGGATATCATTATCCCCCTTGGCTAAATTAATAAGGTTAAACATTAGCAACAATTGTGACTGTATGGCAGGAGAGGCAATGAATATGATGTAATCCCTACCAAATGAACATATGAACTCCACACAATTAAAAACACAATTTGTATAAATGGTAGGTTTAGCCATGATCATATTATTATGATCATCAGGCACAGCAATGCATTCTAAAAAGGGCCCAAGACCTTCATGACAGTGAGTATAGGGGTTTACAGGAGGGATGCCCCAAGATTGGAAAATAGCAGCATTACAATGATGGCCTTTATACAGGTCTATATGGAGAGCATTAAGAATGTAAGGGCCAGCACATCATAGAATAACATATTGTATGTATGTTTAATCAAGAGCCTCTGCTGTGTCAGAGTCAGCATAGATGAAGAATGGCCAATCAACATAAGAATATTTTTAGAGAGATGATGCAGATATCACATGCTCTAGGATTTCAAAGCTTGATGTGGATTTAGGGCCTGAAACATCATTATGGGTTTAATATTAGTATTTTTTCTGGTTAAAAAGAGCAAGTAGTATTAGTAAGAGAGCAAGGCAACATATGGAGTAGCACATTAATGTTAACATGCAGATGAGAACCATAATTATCAGTCATACAGAGATTGGGGATGTTGATGTATCTAGCAAATTCATATGAGCTAAGGTCAAGAGGGTGGTAGTCAAGGCTATATTTATAGATTGTTTGATCAGGTAAGGTTGCATGAGAGAAATCAAATTGAGATGATGTTAGGGATTGAGGTGTTGGGCTGAATGAGCTCTGGTGGGTACTAGTAGTAGGTGCAGAGGTAATGTTAGTGAATAAATATTACATAGGAGAGAATGGTGAAGGTATTAGATGGTCCTGCAAGCTCTCAGAGTTGATAGAATGATAATGTTATTTGTAGGAGTACTTATTTGTTGGAGGAGGGGTTAGAGGTAGGTTGGTCTGCTGTGGCAAGAAAAAAGATTATTTGGTAGCTTTTCCCATCTTAATATAAGCATGGGATAGTGAACTATGTTTATGAATCACAGCAGGAGAAAGAATGTCCCTGTGTAGGGAAAGATATGTGAGGTTAAAATGTATAATAAAATAAGAGTTGCTTCACTGTGTATGAAGTATGGAGTTACTTGAGAAAAGTTGACACCAGTGGGTAGAGGCTAGGAGTAGGGTTGTTAATAACTTCTAGCTAATCAACTAATAAAAGTTGTTGCTCAGGGGATGTGCAATTTTTAACTTATAAATTAGGGAAAGCCCAGACATCCTTAAAAGCCAACTGAACTATCACATCAAGGTGAGAACTTCTGCACCAATCAGAAGGGTTACATTTGACACTAGACCTAATAAAGTAATCTTGGGGCTTGGCATGGGCCTGTGCCTGAGGTTGGGTGCCCCCTGGCCCCCCCAGTTGTAGAGCTGTGGACATGGCTGTTCTCTAATTGGAGCAGAAGTATGAAGTAGTTAGTGGGACTTGGCAGAAATCAAAAGGGGTTAGTCCAGTCTGAGCTGAGATGGTGGGACAATTTGTGTAGAGCTTTCAAGATTGATGGAGGACCTAAATCCAACAAGGTTGCAGGGTTGGATACTGGCACCCACAAGGGGAGGACCCAGAAATCTCAAGGAATGGAGCATGAACTCAATTAACATTTATAACCTTATTATAGTTAAGCTACTATTCAGTAAGTTTCATAACCAGTTGATGGTGATTAATTGTGATGTCATAGATCCCTGACTTGAATATATATATACAATCTGTAGTATCCACTGAATAGGCAGTGGTTTTATACATTTCTCATTCCCTAACCCTCCCTAAGGCTAACCCCCTAATCCTAACACCCTAAGTTGAATGTATATGATCTGTAGTATCCATGGAAAGCAGTGTTTTTATATATTTCTCATTCCCTAACCCTCCCTAAGGCTAACCCCCTAATCCTAACACCCTAACTCTATTTGTATGCATGCTGAGCCCCATTCCTGAATGATGAGCTGTTCAAATTGCAATAGATAAATATACATAGGGAAGAGAATGCCTGTCTAAAACTGAAGTATACAATGTGTGTCATATAGTTCATTGCCCATCATTGTCAGTAAAAACCTTCCTTGGCCCACAAGCTCAATATGATTGATTGTAAATTCTGAAACATCCAACTGGATCAGGACAGCAGATGTGGCATAAAAGCATTAATCAGCAATTATACATGTTGTGCTGGAAAATATGTCATGTAGTGGCAAATTTATGTAGTTCTTAAGTGTCAGGATGTACAGTGTATCTTGATCATAGGCAATGATAATAAGTATGGATAGATCAATCATAACTTGCATGTCCTTAAATTCCTCCAATGAAATAGCCTTGGTTCTTTCTATTACAAAGCTTCTATCACTGGATTGTGAGAATGTCTCAACTACCCTAAAGTTAAATGCCACACTTGGCTGGCTAATAAAGGAAAACCCTTGATTAAACATATGGCTTAGGTATGAGTGGTTAGACCAAACCTGGGGAATTTCCTGTACCACCTCACCACTCAGGCTGTTGGAAATCATCAAGGTGTAAAGTTTATTAAATAGATTATTGGCCAAAGACAACAAGAGAGATTGAAAAGCAACCACTTTTTCCTTTCTGTCAGATTAGATGAATTCTCTGGTAGTTTGGCCATGTTGCAAGGCATTGATATCATTGTTGGTAGATATTATACTGTACACAGTACAACCAGAGATAAGACTATATGCTGTAAGAGTCAGGGATGCTAGTATATAAAGATAAAGCTGGGTCTGTCTGATTAGATATAGAACCCCAGGGCAGTGATACAGCCAGACTTGTTTCATGTCAATAGAGATGATGTAGGTTCTATACAGGTAATCAATTAGCTTTTTTTTCTTTTGTTTTTTGTCTTGTTTTTCATAAGAGGCACTGGGTAATAAATGTATGGTAGAAGACATATGCAGGTGGGAAGGAATTGATATGAACATAAAATCAGCCTATGAAGTTTACACTAATGATTATGTCATTCCAATCTGTGTCAGGGGATAATAGAAGTTTGCATAGAGAGGTTGATGGATCTGGTTCTAGAATTTCTTAGAATACTGCATCATCCTCAAACCATACTATATATGGGCCTTGAGTTGAAAGATGGTAGGTGCTGTGGTATTGCCAAAATAGTATCATTATTCCCAAGGAGGCATTATGTATCATTTTAGCTATTATTAAAGTTAGTATGTGAAGATAACCATTATTAGCACTATGAACAACATACCAAGTCCTACATATCATTTAGCTCTTGACTGTGGGTTAAGAGATGCAAGATCCCAGTTCAGTCAAGGCCAGTGGTAAATGCAGCCATGCCTGTGGATCCATAATGCAACATACTAGTTCCAGAAGCTGCTGACAAGCTTCAGACTGCAGACTTGATGAGGTGTGAAATATTGAAGAATCAGTAACAGATAGTTAATATTAAGACATTTAAATGGATCAACAAGGCAAGAAGATCCTCCCATTGAGGATAAATCATGCTGTAGCTGACCAGTATCAGTCATTTTTGTTGTTTGAATATTG
>JANTQH010000282.1:0-13594 GCA_032988465.1 Onygenales sp. PD_10
CTCACAAGTTTATTCAATGAAACATGGTCAAAAGCACCTTTTATATCTATAAAAGTAGCTGAGGAAACCAGCCCTTCATGCTTTACAAGTTAAATATCATGTACAACTAATAGAGTTGCATCTATAACTGAATTCTGCCTTCTACTACCCATCTGATCCTCATATAGAAGATTAGTAGTAGTAGCTAGATAAAATAGTCTAGTTGCTACTATTTTTTCTAGTATTTTTCCTAGGCAATTCAGTAAAGATATAACTCTATAAGACTTAGGAATTGAAGCTTTTCTGTTTGATTTTACTAGTATAATCCCAGTAGCTTCTCTCCAGCAAAGTGGGTGATATCCAGTCTCTAATAATCTTTTAAATAACTCAAACAGTTCATCTTTTAACTCTGAATAAACCTTCTGAATAGAGTGCAGACAAGGCCAAGTAATTCTGAGTCAAAAACTTGACTTGGACTTGAAATTATTTGCCTTGATTTGTCCTGAGCACCTGCCATTATGACTCAGCTTAACTTGCACTGTGTATTTCTTCAACTTGAGTAATCTCCAAATTACTTGGAGAATCAGAACCTTTAGGTAAATTTCCTAATTAGATTAGTCTAAACAGTTATATGATATTTATACCCTGAATATCTGTTGCACATTTTTTTAACACATTACTCTTATGTATTGGAAAAGTAAATAGCTGCAAACTAAAAACTAAAAACTGCATTCTATAACCTAATATCTGTATATATACAATGAAGTAGATCATCTTAACTAACCTCCCTTTCTATCTTAATATATATTATTATCAATAGATAATAACATTAATTATTACTCTTCTTATTCAGTATAATACTTAATGCTCTCTTCTTTCATATGTCCTGCAGTTACTAGCTGCCTTATTTTTTCACAGTCTCTACTTCATGCCTCTCAGCTGCTTCTCTTCACAATTCTTTTCCTAAGAAATTCAAGCTACTAAATGCTTGAGATCCTCTTTCATGTACAGGCTAGCTTAAACTGAGTAAACTTCAGGAGGTTAATGTACTATCAGGGAGATACTAGGGTGCTAATGCATTACTGGGGAGACATCAGGGGGTTAATGCATCATTAGGGAGTGTGGAAATCATTGAATATCTAGTTACTATAGGTTGCCTTGATGTGAAATTATCATTCAATCTAGTTGAAATCCACTTCAGTGAAGGCCTCTAATTTTTATCATTTTATTACCACTTTCTTCTTGAATTATCTGAAACTACATCATCTTCAGACTTATTATCTTTAGTACTTTATGACATATTAATATTAGTATCTTCATCCTCTATATCACTAATTATATCTACCTTACTTAAGGTTAAGTCATTATTCTCCCCATCTTCATTAAACTTATCATTTACCACCTTATTCTCTTCAGCTAACTTGCTCTTCTTCTTACTCAGAATGATCTGATTCAAGCACATCTTCAGCATCAGAGTCTACAAGGTTGATGGCTTAAGATAATTGTAGTAGTAATAATAGATATTATAAGTTACATTGAAGAGCCATTCTACACTAACAGTTAAACTAGATACTGAAAGATAGTTTCAGATCATCTATATTAGAATAAGATACTATAAATAATGTTTCTTCTAGTACAGCAAGTAGTCATATTTCTCACTTGACTTTATACTAATATTTAGTATATCACATGAATATGAATAGATATCCCATGCATGAGAGTAGTAAACTAATCTTAATTTAGGTACTTTTTTGCCTCATTCCTCCTACTAGCTTCAGCCAAGATGGTGCTGTTAGGCACATTATTGAAGATTAAGTCAAAAAGATTATTTAATTGCCTCATTTATTGCCTAGACTGCTGTTGTGGTGTGTCTTCACCAGACAATTTAAATATATATTTATTATATATTTCTTGGAAATGGTTTCAGTACTTTTCTCACTATTCATAGTTATTATCATCCCAACTTTCTTAACTGAAGAGCTTTAATTTCTAATTTGAAGATAAAATTGTTGTAATAGCATAGAGATACTTATACTTCTTTTTCATATCTATGTAATATTTAACTAACTTTTTATGACATTTATATAAGGCATCATACATTAAGTACTTCCAGTGCAAACACTTTCTCTTCAATGCCACTTTATAATGGTCAATATGATTGAACAGGTTCTCATACAGTTAAAACACCATAGAGAGGGTTAGGATCATTACTGTAGAAAGTGCAGCTATATATTTAGTAAAAGGTTTTATGAGCTCAATTAAATACTCAACTGACCATCACTCATTTCTGTCTAGCTTAAATTTAGCTTGCTAATTAATATCTCTAACATACCTATCTATATAGACCCTGAGTCTAAGCACATAATATAGTATATAGAAAGTTAAATTCCATCAAGTAGCTACATTCATTACTAGTAACTTTAGCACTTTGCCTGTCTCATTCATACTAGACTGTTGGATATCATAAAATGCTTATTTGCACTATAAACTCATATTAACATATCAAGTTAATAGATAGATTTAGTGAAATAGAGTTAGTAGTAATCATTCAGTATTATTATCTACAGATAATAAAAATATAGTAGGAAATCACATTATCTATAGATAACATCTCAAAGTAATAGTAAGCTTATCTTTGCCAGTGTCTGGGAGACACTCTACATTCATGTGGGGTTAGATAATATAGAATCATCCTAATCTCAAGTTATTCTATTATTTTCTAGGTTAATCTTTATTGAGTCTAGGAGTTCCTTCATGACCAGCTGAATTACATGAGTCAGGCATGGAATCTTAACATATTACTTAATGTGTGTTAATGAATTCAGTGTTTATATTACTGTATTTAGACTTGCAACAAGTATTACATTGTTACTCACATTGTCTATTGTCATGCTAAATATTTGCTTCTTAATACTATATATCTTTATAATGTTTATTGCAATATCAGATAGCTTTCTCTCATTATGCCCAGTTTCAATGTGTTCAAATCCCAGTATAAGTTCCTAGAACTTTCAATCACAGTTAATAAAGTACACTACCACTACCATAAATGTATCATTGAACAGGCTGGTCCAGCCATCAAGGGCAAGGAAGATATGACTCTTAGTAGATATATAATTAAGAATCTATTGGAAGCTCTCTTTCATAAGCTTGTTAGTAATCTTTAGGATATACAATGCACTAGATATAGTCACATTGGGTCACAACATTCAGATCATTTAGTAGAAGTAAAAGTTGTCCATAAAATGAAAGGATAATTATATAGAGACTAAAATCTCTATTAGAGTTTACTAGAATTTCTCCTCAGTGAATTCAATATCATCTGTGCTATTATTCTCAATTATATTAGTCTTATACAGTTAGCTGAAGCCCTGGAACTCCTACTACAACCTTAAGAATAAAAAGGATGCTTACTATTATTTATTGTAATATTCTCCTTTGTGATGTCACTAAATCAACATTCTTCATATCTTGAAACCTTACCCACCTCTAATAGTATTAGCTCTTTTTAATATAGTTGTTCATCATTATCATTATCCTACTCTTTAGTAATGAGTGGGCAAAATATTTATTATAGTATTTATATAACATTATAGGTTCCTCATCTGTTGTCATGACACCCTCTCAGAAGAACTGCCACACTTTTGCCATATATTATATGAAATTCCAGGTAAAGGGCTTTAAACCTCTAGAGTACTTAGTCTATTTTGTTGATCTTCACCATCATTTAAAAACCTTAAGATTTGAATGTTTTATCTCTGAATAAACTACAAACTAGTTGTCACAATCAATTCATTCCAGTGAAGAAGGAATAGATATACTAATTTATAGTGATATTAATAGATTAATATTACTTGAGTTATTAATAGAGAGTTATGACTGTGAGGAAAAGATGGAATCAAAGCTTTAACTCATTTTTCTGTGATTATAATAGAAAGGTGCAAGAAGTAGATACTGAACTTAGAAAATAATAAGAAATGAATAATCTTTAATATCAAAATTTTTCCAAGATAATAATGAGAAGAATGAGATAATTCTAGAGGAAGTTTCAGACTTTCTAAATCTTTCTAGGTAGTCATCCAAAAAATTCTTTTCATTGGTATGATAAGTTAATACTCACCCTTTATAAATGCATTTGAATTATTAGATATATAATCATGTTCTGGTCCACATTATCAACTATAATTATAGTTAGTATCTACTAAAGAATTATTAGAGGATGAGTACTTTTAGTACTTATAAAGGCTACACTTTATACTTTTACCCCTGAAATAGTAATTTCTACATGCTCTACCACTGGCAGATATGTCATTTAATAAATCATATAGTACAAGATAATCTTTAAATGGCCTAGATCCTTCAGCACACTAGGTGTATGAATACTGTGAGGCAAGCTCTCAAGTCTAAATGATCACTGCATCCCAGGCTGATCCTTAATATGAATCAATAAACTATAATATATCTTCAACCTAGTATAATAAGTATGAAATTAGATATTTGTTAAGACTCTCTGCTGCATTTATATTTGATTGCATATAGAAAGACCAGTTAATAACTAGATCCTTTGAAGTTGGATCTTTACATAGCACCTATTTAAGTATTTTAATGATAGATAGGACTCAGACTCCTGTAATTTTTTAGTATCAGTAGAGATCATTAAAGTATAATACATTATATATAGTACTTACATGGAATCACATCATCTGCAATTTAAAGCCTCTGGCTAAAGATATCATATAATGTAATATTATGAATCTGACTGTAGTTGATTCATTCTCCCACATTCAGAGCCTTTCTTTAATATTAAGGTAACTATCTATGAGGATACTAAATGCAGTTCATGTAGTCATTAAATCTCTTAACTGAATTAGCTAATGTAGTACTCTTCTGAAAGTAAGGTGAACTAGAAGGAATTAACCTGAGCTAACATGAATTGAAAAGCTCAAGTAGAGTAAGTATGTAGGGTTTAGTATCTTAATTAGCTTGCTGTACATCAGTTTGTTACATTGGAGTCTGAAGCCTCTATATTATAGCTACTGGAGGTGAATTTGAACTTTGATGTTCCATTGGAAAAGAAGGTTAGTTGCTTTTGAGCTGATAAGGTTCACAGCAGGTGAAGAAAAATAATGATGATGTGATAATAATCAGAGGCAAGTTTGAGAATTGAATGACTAGTTATCTTTATAGCAAACTTATATAATAGAGCTGATAATCTTAGCTAACTAGTTAATATAACCTTCTCCACTAATTAAATCAACAACTATTGATATCTACTGGAGAGTAAGTTATGTAATAGTCATATAAGATGATGAATTAATCACTTCACAATTGAAAGGAATAGGTTTTTAGTAAGTATATTATTATCTGTGAATAACTGGGTCAGTAGTCAGCTAAATATTATCTAAGGATAATAAACACTATGATAAATACTTATAGTAGATAATGAAAGGTCCTAACTCATCATATTTCTACCTGAAGATTTATATCTGCTGAAAGATCAAAAGAAAGATCAAAATAAAACCACTAATCTATATGAAGTATTTATGTTTAGGAAGAGTAATGATCTTAACCTTCATTAATAAGAGAGTAAGGGCAGTAATCTCCTTCTACATATAGTTAGAGATATTAGGATACATAATAGTATCATCAGACTAGTAGTTGTCAGCAATATCTTAATATAAAGAAAAGAGAAATACATATTATAATAATGTTACTATAAAGATCTTTTTGGACATTAATATCACACTTTATGATAATGTTGTAGGTAGTAGTATGGATACTACCACTATTAAGACTTAGCATACTAGGCTGGAAGAGAGCCTCAGGGGTGCAAAATCACTTGTTGCTAATAGTGATAATCTGGCTGTTAGAAAGCTCATAGGATTTCTCCAAGCTAAAGCTCTAAAAAGCAGTTTAGATTTTCTACTGGAAGTTGAGAGTAATATTTATAGCTTCTCCTTGATGTTATAGATAATTTCATACTTAACAGTGGTGAAGAAGCTATAACCACACTCAGCAAGAATTTTTATAAGGTAATTTGTTAGCTTATAATCAGTCATATCAATATAGAAGATAGTATGGAGAAGGATGAAACCCTTATAGATAAGTACAACATGAGTAATATCATCATTAGAGTTAAGTATAATATTAGTGATGCAGCTGGAAGCATACAGAGAGAGCACAGCTAGGATGAAGATATAAAAGGTGGGAGCATTGAAGGTTTTAAAGATAATTTAAATTATCTTCTTACAGTTAGACTTGAGGTTGATAGGAGTCTCAGTCAATAGAATGATATGCTCCTCTGGTGTGACATAGAGTTCATTGTAGAAAGTATGATGCTAGATTTTCTCTATATTATCCCAGTTCATAATAATATCATACTTAATGAGGTAAATTATCTCAGAATGAGGATACCACACTTTAACTGTATCTCATTACTAATATAGAAGTCTTTCTGGCCCATACCAATTATAATACTAGATACTGTTAGTTATGAATCTAACCTTAGCATATACAGGAGAATATTTACCCATGATGGTAAGAATGACTGACAATTAAAGCTGATAGAGGTTAGCAGCAGAAAATAGATATGGGAATGTTGAGAGACTTGTGGAAAATAGCTCAGAAAGTGTTATTATCAGCAAAACCAGCCTTATATATACTAGATTCATAGATGGGCACAACATGAGTAACATTACTATTAGAATAGTATGGATATTACTAGTCTCTAGACCTAGTATAATTAGCTGGAAGAAGGCCTTGAGGTTGCAGAACTACTTATTATTAATTCCATTAGAAATTCTTTTAGATGTTAAAGTGATATTTCATGATAAGATTATAAGTAGTAAAGTGGATATTATTACTCTTGAGACTGAGCATATAAGGCTGGAACCCAGGATAGAGCCTGAGGGTTATAGAACCATTCATTGCTATTAATGGTGAAGTGCCTGCCACACTGACTATATAGGTTTTAGTTGTAGGGATGGCATTAGTTATTAGATCATCATAAAAGTAGTTAATAAGTCTTGAAGGAACAGGATTTTTGGTAAGTGCATTGTTATTATCTATGGATAAGATTGATGCTAACTCAGCTGATTTCTTTGTCTGAGGATAATAAAGATATATAGTAATAATATTAATAAAACCTAGATTTTCAACAAAAAGATAATGGCTGGAGTTGCACTTGAGCAAATAGAGAAAGAAAATTAGTGTCAAATGTGCTCACTAGATTATTCCAGAATCTCTAGTAAAGATATTATCTAAGTTATAGCTATATATTTATCTTCATTGGAGCCTACAGATAGATTGAAAACATCAGGACTGATGAAGATAATAAAAAAGATGGTTAAAATAACAGTTCATCTTATAACCAGTGATTTCAGGTAAGACTGACTGGGTAACTTTATTATCTATGAATAAATATAAACTATATTATTCTAAATGCAGGTAAGACTACAACTAAAAAAAAAAGTCCCTACTGAATTTAAATCCTAGAGTTTATTTCCTGAAACTCCATAAAGAGAGTCATCAAGTTCCAAGGGAAGAAATTACTAAACCACTGAATTCAGAGAAGAACTACAGTAATATCAATAAAACTATACTTAGTAAACAGCTAATAAGAACTAAAAACCATGTGACTATCACATGCAGTAAGACTGCAACTGAAGAAAAAAAAAAGTCCCTACTAAATTTAAATCCTAGAGTTTGTTCCATAGAATTTCATAAAGGGAATTGTAGAATGTCAAGGAAGAAACCACTAGATCACTAAACTTAGAGAAGAATTATAGTAATATTAATAAAATCATACTTAGTAGACAGCTAATAAGAACTAAAAATCACACAACTGCTAATAATTATCTCAGAACACTCTAATAGGATAAGTCATGAGAGTATGATCAGCAGAGGATAATAGCTCTTTAAAATAATATTATAGGTATAGTATGAGGTTCTGCTCTATTATAACAGAGTAAAAGCTTTATTCTCTTAGTTGCTGGTACAGGGTGAGTTGGGCATGTTAGCCTGGGTATAGATATATATATATATATTTTATATTTTACTCTATATATATATATTTTCTTTGTTATGACTACTGTAAATATCAATCTACTAATAATGAAAATAATAATACTTGCATTAGAAAGTCCTGCATTCAGGCTATAAATTAATATCACTCTTATCTTCATTGAATGATGAATTGTTATATTAATATACTAAATAAAGTATAAAGTATCTTCTTAATTAATGATAAGGATATTTTAGTGTCTTTCTTTCACCACTCAGGTTTGACCAACTAATGACCTCATGTGGAAATATTCAAGACTTTTCATTAGTGGCAGAAAAAGAACACTAAAATATACTTACTATTAGTTGAGGAAATAAGCACTGAAAGCAGCATGAGACTGACAGAGCAGCTTTATTATTCTTAGATAAAGATAAATCAGACTATTCTAAATGTGGTAAGAATGCAACTAGATCTTAGAAGCTTATTATCTCTATATAAGGAATATAAAGCTTCTTAGTAAATTAATTTTATTAAGTCTAACTATATTCCTTATTCATATTATTATACTGAATTAAGTTAGACTGAGTTTTGAGAGTTAAAGATCTCTCTCTTTCCCTTCTTACTCTTACATTTTATAATATTCTTACTATTAAGTTCCTAACATCTACATACTCATCTCTAATAGGTAAGTCTTCATATCTATACTAGTTGATATGCTATCCCCTTCTCAACAGCTCTGTTGCATTTAATACCCTCTCTTGCTTTGCTGCCAGGAAACTAAGTTAGTTGTAGTGTAACTTAGTAAAACAAGCTTTATATAGGCTAGTTTTAGCTGCATGATAAACTCACTTTACCATGTTTATTAGTTATAGATAGTGGATTCCATGGAATTATATGAGTAAAGAGAGCAAGCAGCCTTCCCTAATCCCTCAGTTTCTTATATATTTTAACTGATGAATGAAGTTACTAATGAAACTATCTATTTAATGTCTTCTACTATATTCTTGAATCCTCTATAATACTCTTTACTTTACCCTTTAGATAAGCACTTAACTCTAAACTGATAGTAAATTTTTATTAGATGTAAATAATAACTTCAATCTCAGAACCCTTTATAATCTCAATAAACTATAGGGATCAGATATATAGAGATACTAATATTACCACTAAGATAGTATTTTTACTGCATCTATTATCTATAGATAATATTTTATACTGGACATCTCTATATTATTATTCATAGACAACTACATTTTTAACACAATTATTATTTATAGATAATAACCTCTCTTGATAAACTATCTCTTAAAATGAATATCAACTAACTATTTTAAATATCAATCTTAAACAATGAACTCTCTAAAGTCTCCCAACATAGGTCTAAAGTCTTTCAACATAGATTAATCATTTCTACCTCTTGAAGGAGCTAACATCTAATAAGTCTCTATTCCAGTACTCAAAACAATAACAACTCAGAAGGCATCCACTATGCAGCTCAGTGGAAATGCAGGTAAAAAAGCACTGAGGAAGAAGAAAGTCAAGATAATAATTACTACTAAAGATATTAAGTGAGCCTGTAATTTCCTTTCAAAAGGGATTTACTACTTTAAGTTCAGACTTAAACACATTGAATTTTATAGGGATTAAGAACTTGTGACTAATTACTTGAAGAATTATTTTAATATGGATATCCTTCATTTACTCTTTACAAAAAATCAATTATTATTTGAGGAGTATATTGCACTGCATGGGAACAGCTGGATGACTCTATCAGAATTAATAAAATAGAGAGTAAAAGACCCTATAATACTATCTCTACTAAAGTTTTTTGAGTCAGTTCATATAATATCAGGTGTTGTATAGATCTTAGTCTCCTTAATGATGAAAATCAATTAGTAGGTAATTTGAGATTTATTTAATATTACTAAAATAAATATTATAGAATACTGTGCATTTCTGACAATCATTAATATCTATTTTTATATGCTTAATCAGAATAAAGACCAGTTCTTCCATCACTATGTGCCAGATATTGAAGCTAGAGCTATATTATCAAACTTGGAGGATTTTTATAGGGTTTATGCACTTTTACATTATTAGATTTATATTTATGTAGAATAAAAGCAAAACAAGCAACCAGCAACATCAAATAAAACACAAGTTTAAAATAATACAATTAAGCTAGTAATATATGTTAATGAGCTCCTCCCTGAGGAATAAAATAACTTCATGCAAGGACTCATTGAGGCTCTAAATAATGTAGATAATCTTAATTTTAACTGGGATTTACCCTTTAATAATGAAGAGGGGGTTGATGATGCAACTAACTCTCTTAAGATAGTTAATTTATTATTCAAGAACAACAAGTTCAAGGAGAATGCACTCAAGATAAACTCACAAGTAAAACTTACACTAATAATATACCATTAAAAGTGCAAGCTGTATATGTATGCAATCAAGCACATAATAACTAAGGGAGATTATTGAATAGAAGGTCTATCATCTCTACAAAATCTAGATCAGAAAGTGTTAAACATCATTGAAACTATAATGAATAGTATAATGAATAAGGAGGTAGTCAAGGCACTATATGCACATGATGAAGTTAATTATACAACAACAAGAGAGTTATCCTACATCAGCTACAATACACCTATAATTACCAATACATTGATGATATTAAGTATAAAGGAAGATTGAGTGTTGACTCTAAATATACTATAGTTTGTAAAGTTATATTCTTATTAGATTAATAGTGTGGTAGTAATATTTAAAATGGAAAGTAAAAGTTTTTAAAAGGTTCAAAATGATAAGCCAGCCCTGCACATCAGGATTCTAGTAGACACTATAGATCTTAGAAAGACATTAATCACATTATCTTTCATTTTGAAGGTATGAGATGTTGGTGTTCTGAATGATAAAGAGCTGGCTAGATTAATTATTATAATAATCTCATTAGTTACTACTTAATCATGATGGAGTAATTATAGTAGATTTTTTCTACATTTATTATCTTTATGATTTATGAGATTATTTCATCATAGAAATGATCTGATGTTCTCTTCACATTACATTTTAGAGGTAGTAATAATAGAGGCACTAATACATCCAGAGAAGTCTCAGCTCTATAAGTATAAGACCACTAACTCTAGTCAGACAGTGTTTGTTATATCACATTTTACATTCTGGAAGTATTTTATTGAGGTCAAGATAATAAAGAAGCAAGATGTTGCAATGGATGATGACAAATCAAACACTTTTCCTATAAATTTACATTTAAAATAAAAGGAAACACATAAGAAATGAAAGATTGTTAATAATAAGTTCTTATTATTTATAGATAATAAATCATTAATATCTAACTCTTCATTTATAAACAATAAGGACTCCTATCTCATCACCCCTGAAATTAAAGATCTGCTGCTGGTCAAAGAGACAACTGCATATAATAAGTATATTATCATATATTATTTAAAATTCCCAGGTTGTATATATAGAATGATTATTAATGAGGGGTATTGCCTCTATCATCCATCCTTCAGAATTTCATGTGCAGTGAAGCTACTTGAGTCAGACTTTCTCTAGGTGGTGTTAGCTACCTCACTATTAAATAAGACTTGCAATTTTTATGACTATGCACATTTATTTTATCCAACTGACCTCTGAACATATTATTCAGATCTCAAGGAGTTTCTTAAGCATCTAACTATTAATAAGTTCTAATTAGCATCATTAGAGGAAGAGAAATTAAAACTATTTAATCCACTTTACATATAGTAACTTTCAACTAATAGACACATGGAACCCAACACTGCAGCTATTATTATTCCAAAGCTTTTGAAAATGACACTAATTCAAAGATTACAATAGATTGTGATTGATGATCAGCAGATTGAGGAGGCCATTCCCTTAAAACACATCAATGTTATGATACTCTAAATGAGCTCACAGAAGTAATTTGAGTATTATACATTTCACCTTAAGTATACAAAACAATTATTAATACTAGATACATTTAATAATGATATCAACATTCTCATATAGAATAGTATAAGAGTACATGCTTTGCAGGTTACATTACTATTTCCAAAAATCTCAAAGTTTCACAAACATGTGAGGTTGAAGAAGACAAGAGTAATTACTCTTAAAAACTTAACTTTTCAGCTAGATTTTAAACTGTCATTCTTTCTGCATTATTATTATTCAGCTGATATCTACTATCATATTATTCTATTAACTCATTTTAATAGATATATTAAGTTGATGTGCATGTCTCCTATCACTCATTATTTAATAAAAGTATTATATGAAATGTATGAGATTGGTAAGAAAAAAGTAGTAGTGTTTACTCACAGACTGAACATCACATGGCTAGCATTTATAGTGTGCTCCAATTTTAGTATAGAGACAACATGGTTGAGAGGGGGCATGACACAGGAGGAATGAGACATGATCATTAATGACTTTAATAATGAGGAGTCAGGGAGGACTAAAATCCTAATTATAACTAATCATGTGAGGGGATTTGATGCTAACCTGCAGCTGGGTAGGTATTAGGCAATGGTTTTGATTAAGTTGCTATATAATTTGAATATAATGTTTCAGATTATGATACAGACACATCATCTAGGTTAGAAAAGAGATATTTATGTATGGGTACTAACTGTTGATCATACATTTCAACAGTACTGATGTGCAAATTTTATGAGGAAAGTAATCTCTGACATCTCTGCATAGTTAGGTAGCTAGGTAGGCCAGGTAGATAGATTGATAGAGAGAGCTATCAATTATTTAAATGTCCTAATGAGGTGAGAGGAAGACCAGTCAGAATGAGGGGATCTAATCACTTTAAATCTTAAGATGTCTAATTTGTCAATGCAGGGGAAAGAGCTCTACAAGAAAATTAGTAGAATATTAGTACTATTTGCACCAGAGGATACCTCCAAGAAGACTCAGAAATCACAGTGCAGATAAAATGTTATTTATAAATAATAATCTTATGAGCCTACAAGTACTGTGATAGCAACAGTTGTCCAGGAAGAACCTTCTGATGAGAATATGAAGGATATTATAGAGAATAAGATGGAAACTGTAGAGTATAGAGAGAAACTGGAAGATGAGACAGAGGACACTGTATAACTTGCACATAATGAGGCTGTAGTCTATAGATAACAATGTAGTGATAAGATGGAGGACATTGTAGGTAATAATATGTAAGGTGTAATGCACAAATAATAACTTACATTTAAGATAAAGTACATTGTAGATGGTGTGATGGATGGTATGATTAATAAAGAAGATTTAAATGCTGAAATTAATGAGAGTATGAAGGGTAGTAAAGTGAGTTTGAATTCAGTGATTAATGAAATGATTGGTATTTTACATAATGATACTGAGGTTTTTTCAGTAGTTGGAGAGCAGGAAGATAGTGGGGATGAAGTGACTGATGAGAAGCATGTGAGAAAGAAGGATAATAATGAGAATGAAGGGCTATCTATGAAAAAAGAGAGAAGGGGAAGAGGTAGGAAGCTTAAGGTATAATAGAGTATAGAAGAGCATTTTGAGAAGAAAAAGAAAGATTGATTATTAATATTAGGATTTTTAAATTTTAAT
>JANTQH010000283.1:0-13277 GCA_032988465.1 Onygenales sp. PD_10
AACCTTCATATTATGCCCAGTGACTAAGTTCAAGTTACTCTTGAAGGGGGAATTCCAGAAGACCTTACAGATACCATTCCTCATAAGTGGAATATCTCCATGACAGGCAGTGTCAAGGTGTGCTGGATCTAGTGCATCCTTCTTGGCCCTACTAGAGAGTGTATTAAAGACATCTTTCTGGAAAACCCAGAGGTAGAGGTCCACCAACAGCTGAAGAAGCAGTACAGACTGGGAATGATCAGCTTGCTGCTGACACATTTGAGCAAACACATCATTGAATATGATGAAGTCACTTTTAACTGATGCAACCTGTTGGTATTGCCTTTTAAATGCAGACTGAAGGCTTGGAGTATTAAAGACCATGTGTGCCTGGTGTGGTGAACAGAAGACCATAGCTGCCCAGTCCAGCTTATCCAGAATCCATACATATCCATACTTTTCTATTGTAAAGCCCATTCCAACATCTTCCTGTATTCATTCCTGGTCAGAGCCCTGCAGTGGCAGTCTGACCTTTCAGTCAAGCCATAGACCATTACTGTGTTGAATGTGGTTGCCCTGGCCACTATATGCATGTTGTAGGCACCATAAGAACATTATCATAACCTGTGTATGCTCCCAGTGTACTACTACTCATGGCTGCAGGCTGTATACCATCTCAAATCCAGTACAAAGCTTGTTGATATTCCACTGCAGCCATCCAAGAATTTTGTCTGTTGGGTGACAGAAGAATGGTGCTGAGCAAGTTGACATAGTAGGTAACATAATAAGAGGCCTATCAGTCAAGCCTTCCTCCTGGAAGCTCTGGTTGATTGCTGCCAGAAGAGTCCCAGTAATCCAGTACTCCTCTCAGATCCCAAAAGATTGGTTATGGCAGCCAGCCAGGGAGGCACAGCACCACTGCTTAGTGTGGCTGTAGGCAGAAAGTAATGCAGAGGGGGAATTACTAGCAGCCTTTCCAACTTGCTGCCAGGCTTTAACTAGCCCAGGGTCCAATGCTAGAGTCTCTAGGCTTTAATTATGAAAGGTATAATTCTTTCCAACAGCAAGAACACCCTTAGAGACATTGTACAGCTAGTAGTAGAGCAGCCTGTGTCTGCAAAGTAGGGAGTAGCAAACTGGCTCTAGTGTCAAAGACCCCATATCTCACAGAAATGATAGTGGGTAGAACTTTTTCTTCCAGGTGGCCCTCTTGTGATTATTATTTAGAGGTAAGTCAGAGCCACTAGTAGACTCAGCTTCAGAACCAGTAGACTTAGCTTCAGAACCAGTAGACTCAGCTTCAGAATCAGATGTCAGCCCTTCATCCTTATAGCTATCTTCACTGCTATTACTGTATTCATCTTGTGCTGTGGTGTCCAAATCCAGAGCTATCATATTATTATTTCTCTGGCCCCTAATCTAACCAGACCTCCAGGCTTGAAGGCAGGGAGGGTC
The DNA here is from genome assembly GCA_032988465.1 of Onygenales sp. PD_10. Taxonomy (NCBI): domain Eukaryota; kingdom Fungi; phylum Ascomycota; class Eurotiomycetes; order Onygenales; species Onygenales sp. PD_10. The sequence goes on from JANTQH010000283.1 coordinate 1,435, forward strand.
TTGAGATTTAGAGGATACTCTCCCCTCAACCATAGTCTCCTGACTAGAATCTGGGGATGGCATATTACTGCCTTAGATTTCAACTGAGGCTTCTGAATTAGCAAGTTAGTCATAGAAGCAATCCATGCAACATCATCACCATGTAAGTGTGAGTGGTGTGTTGGAGGGCTGCTGATTAGAGAGGTAACTCCATTTCAGTACAGTCTCTTTTGTAATATCATAGAAGTCCTCTACTAGATACTGTGTGTTAATAGCATGCTCCCACATGCCCATGAAGTGTTAACACATGCCTGACCAGATTTTAGCTTGTGTTAAGAGCTTGAGGTTTTTTGTGGTGAGCAGAAGTTGAGGATTCCCAAAATACAATAGCCCTGCTATTTCAACTAATCTTTTGACTTCATCCCAAAGCTTAAGTAAGCCAGAGTATTGCAGGGTGTAATGAAGGTCTTGCTTTCAAGGCTACTCATATTGTGTCTGGGCATAATTTTCAACCTGAGCTGCAGTTGCATTAAGAAGGATTTACTCAGCACTAGATGGCAATTATTGAAAAGCAGATGAGAGGTAGCTGACATGAAGGGCAGGAAGGAATATCTTATTAGTTCATTGTATCAATTGATCTTTTGAGACAATATAATTCTTGAGAAGTAGATTGAAGAGCTTTGGGAATAGCACATAGATCTCTACCTGCAGAAACCCAACTAATCATCCAAGTGGAAGGTGTGGAATCTGATGTACTGGTTTATGGGTCTGGCATGGCCAGCCTGTCTCTAGATTTAAGTATGAGACTGGAATAGCAGCAAAATGAAGAGAGGATTGAAGATTGCTAACTGAAGGCCATCCTGACCTCCACTTAAGACCTTGCTTGGCTACAGCCAGAGTTGAAGTAAACCCTCCAGCACTATCAATATTCAATATAGCTTGTAGTGACTGAGGGGATGGGATAGTATCATAATTCAGATCTACAGTAAGGATGGAGTCCAATGAGAGAGCTTCTGGTGATATTAAATGTAATGTAGAGCAAGTTGTAGAGTCATTACTGCTCAGTGGGGAGGTAGCAGCCATAGTAGAGGAAGATGCAGTAATGGCAGTAGGAACTGGCTTTCCACTGTATAGCTGTCATTGTTTTTCTGGTGGAAGCATGGTCTCTCAAGAGGTTGGATGGCAGGAGATACCCTCTTCTGTGAGTACATCTGGGTAATTTCAGCTCATCATCTCACTTAGAGATACTGTGTTAGTTGGTGTAGAAGTTGTAATATGATCAGCTGAACTAGAGTAGCCATGGTGGCTCTGAAGCTGCTTAACTATCTCCTGGGCAAGTGGTTATGGGTCTAAACAGTATGGCCCTAGAGGTAGTGTGGCAATAGTAAAGTCTGAGATCAGAACCTCAGTCTGGAAGATAGCTGCTTCTCTATTCAGCCTGATAGGAGAGTAATCTGATTCCAGGCCATAATTTATAGAGTCTAGCATACTATTTAGCTCATTGTAGAATATAGTATAGGTAACAAATTACTTACCACTATTATTATTACTATTTATAGATAAAGGAGGATCATCACCAAACTCAAAGCTAGAGGAATATTTAGAGTTCTGATCAGATGGTGCCCTTACTCCATCATCATCTTCAGTTAGCCCAATGGAGGGGTTATAAGGCTCAAAGCCATAGCTTGTTAGATTTAGAGTATACTAATTAGCTCAATCTTGAAAATAGTGTAGGTAAAAAAACCTCACCATTATTATTATTATAGGTAATAGCTGGGACAGGATAATCAGATGGCTTAATAGTACCTGAGTGCTGGGAAGAGTTCAACAGCAGGAAAGAATCATCCAGAGGCTCAAAGTTGTGGGTTAACTAATTAGGTCCATTCTGAGTTATATTTTCTTGTGCTTATTCTCTTCTTGCTTGGTCTCATTTCTGCTGCTCTCACTTTTGCACTCTATCTCCTTCTCTTTTTAATGAATACTTAGGTGGTTATCTGCATCAGCAATGTAGGTTAAGGTGGTGACTACCATTCTGTTCAAATGATTGCCTCATTTGATCCTCCTCTTGATTAATTACTATTATACCAAGATCATACTCTAGACCTCTAGAAGCACCAGGTGGACCTTCAGATGGCTCAATAGCATCTGAGTACTGGGAAGAGTTCAACAGCAGGAAAGAATCATTTAGAGGCTCAAAGTTGTGAGTTAACTGATTAGGTCCATTCTGAGTTATATTTTCTTGTGCTTGTTCTCTTCTTACTTGGTCTTGTTTCTACTGCTCTCACTTTCACACTCTATTTCCTTCTCTTTTTGATGGATACTTAGATGATCATCTGCATCAGTGCTACATGTTAGGGTGGTGACCACTATTGTTCATAGGCATTTCAGAGAAATATTTGAATATATGAATAGAGTTTGAAAACCAGTTCTCCCATTTTTTATTAAAGAGAGAAGAAAAGTTTGTGCATTTTCCACTAAAAAGTAAACAGTGCTTCCCTCTCTCCTCATCTGGGCACTAGCAAACTTTAGTGTCCTTTTTTCACCACCCAGATTCAACCAATTGGTGACATTGTGTGGAAGTAGTTATCCAACAAGCCTTTTTATTGGGGCCAGAAAAAGGATGCACACTCAGGAGCTATTTCAGAGTAACTAGGCTAGTTTGCTTGCATTAGCTAAGCTGACCTCCACCATTGAATGGCTTACTCAGCATAGCTAACATAATTAAGCTTAAGGGCCTTATGAGAATATAGTGCTAATGAACTGTCTCAGCACTATAAGTTTTGCTATGGTTTCTTAGTGCTCTTTTCTATGATCACATTCCCTTTTCTTTTTCCTCATATTTTCCTATTTTCAGGGTGTGATAAATACACCCTGTACTTTGGCTAAATGCACCTGGCCCAAGAAATGACTATTTTGAAAAAGGCATAGCCTGTACACAGCTTTACATACAAAATGACCAATGTTTCAATGTATCCACAATTTCTCTCTTCTTACCTATGATAGGCATGCAGCCAACCAACTGTTGGTGGCTGTAGGCCTCTGGTCACCTGATTGGGCTTAATGTGATTATGTGATTGCACAGTAAATAGATTCTCATGTTTTAGTATAGTAATTAAAGTCTCTTCAACCTTCCCACACCAATCTAAGTGAGCAAGAATGTGAGTCACATGATCATGGATTTATGAGTCTTGCAGTGCAAGCCTCATCTCCCTCATTATTTCTCTCATCATTTTTCTTGTCATTTCCCTTATTATTTTCCTCATCATTTTCCTTGTCATTTCCCTCATCATTTCCCTCATTGTTTCCCTTGTTGTTTTCCTTGTCATTTTCCTTGTTGTTTTCCTTGTTGTTTCCCTTGTTGTTTCCCTCATTGTCTCCCTTGTTGGGTTGTGCTAGCTTAATTGGGAATAATAGGAATTCTGTACCTGGTACATATTTGTGGGTTATACTAGCTCAATTGGGAACAGTAGGAATTCTATACCTGGTACATATTTGTGGGTTGTGCTAGCTTAATTGGGAAAGGTAGGAATTCTGTACTCAGTACATATTTGTGGGTTATCAGGTAGGTCACACCAGTGTCTACCTTCAATTAATATGCATCATTCCATGTAAAGTAGGATTTATGAGCCTTGCAGTGCAAGCTCTATCTCCTTCATTATTTCCCTTGTTATTTTCCTCATCATTTCCCTTGTTGATTTCCTCATCAATTTCCTCATTAATTTCCTTGTTAATTCTCTTGTTGTTTTCCTCATTGTTTTCCTCATCATTTTCCTCATTGATTTTCTTGTTAATTCCCTTGTCAATTTCCTCATTGTTTTCCTTGTCATTTCCCTCATTATTTTCCTTGTCATTTCTCTTATTATTTTCCTCATTGATTTTCTCATTATTTCTCTCATTATTTCCCTTATTGATTCTCTCATTAATTTCCTCATCATTTTCCTCATCATTTCCCTTGTTGTTTCCCTCATCATTTTCCTCATTATTTTCCTTGTCATCTCCCTCATTGATTTCCTCATTGTTTTCCTTATTATCTCCCTCATTGATTCTCTCATTGTTTCCCACATCATTTCCCACATTATTTCCCTTGTTGTTTCCCTCATTGTTTTCCTTGTCATCTCCCTTGTTGTCTCCCTTGTTGTCTCCCACATTGTCTCACACATTGTCTCCCTCATTGTCTCCCTCATCATCTCCCTTGTTGTCTCCCTCATTGTGTCCCTCATCATCTCCCTCATCATCTCCCTTGTTGTGTCCCTTATTATCTCCCACATTATTTTCCTTATTATTTTCCTCATCATTTCTCTTGTCATCTCCCTCATTGTTTCTCTTGTTATCTCCCTTGTCATCTCCCTCATCATCTCTCACATTGTCTCTCTCATTGTCTCTCTTATTGTCTCCCTTGTTGTCTCCCTCATCATCTTCCTTGTTGTGTCCTTTATTGTCTCCCTCATTGTATCTCTCATTGTCTTCCTTGTTGTCTCTCTTATTGTCTCCCTCATCATCTCCCTCATCATCTCCCTTATTGTCTTCCTTATCATCTCTCTTGTTGTCTCCCTTGTTGTCTCCCTTATTATCTCCCTCATCATCTCTCTTGTCATCTCCCTTATTGTCTCCCTTGTTATCTCCCTTGTTGTCTCCCTCATTGTCTCCCTTGTTGTGTCCCTTATTGTCTCCCTCATTGTCTCTCTCATCATCTTCCTTGTCATCTCCCTCATCATCTCCCTTGTTGTCTTCCTTGTTGTCTCCCTCATTGTCTCCCTCATCATCTCCCTCATTGTGTCCCTTGTTGTCTCCCTCATTGTTTCCCATACTCAGCCATCTTGCAATGAGCCCCCCAATGAAGGAATGCCCTCTTTGTGGGAAACAGATTCTATCAAAGAAATATTATTATCATATGAAGAAGCAGTGTTAAGACAGATCAGAAGCTATTACTTGTCCAATTTGCAACTAAATGGTCCCCCAAGACCATGAATGTTTCAAAGATGATAGAAAATGTTGTCTAGTATGCAGAATGTTTAAAGATGCAACAAATATTAATTGCCATATTAAAGTATGCTGCTGTAAAGTAAGTAAACCTGTACCCAAAACACCTGATATTGAACCCAGTGATTACCCAGTATTTTCTCCCTTTTGCTATTCTTTCTCTGCATTTAACTAATACAATGTGAGCTACAGATAGTAATACATCCTCATTGGAGCTATCTACTCTTGTCAGTGAGATCTCCAGCCTTCAAAAGGAATGAAAATTTCCCAACTGCAGACTTGACAACCTCACACTACTTGTTCCTGATGAGCCAGAGCTATCATGGGACACACTAGCTTTACTCTCTCCACCTGAGGTCTGAGATGAACAATTCTCTCCACAGAAGATATTTAATGCTATGTATCTGCATATGAGGGATCTATCTGTTGAATATATCTTTCAGGGTGGTGAGGATGTCCAGGACAAGAATAAGGATATAAATATCAGCAATGTCTTCTATCAGGCTGGTATACCTCTTCATGAATCTAATGCTTCACTCAAATCATTTTTAATCAACATCCCTCTCCTGAAAGAATTTTGCTGCTTATGACCCAGTTAGGCTCTAAGAGATCAGCTTTAAATTGCACAAGATGATGGAATTCATGTATTGGCAAATTTTGCACCTTCAGGTAGCTTTGTTGATATTCATATTGATTTGTATAGACTCTCTCCATTATTCTTTGAATATTGGCTAATTGAAAACAGACCAGAATCAGCATGGTTTGTCCCAATCTATTGGCAACTCTGAGTGTATATGGCTTTTGTATCCCCCAATGGATAAAAATCTTGAGGTTTTTGTACAGTTTTCAGGTGAATCTGGCTGTCTCACCAAAATCTCAAATCAACTTATGGGTGGATATATTGCTCACATTGATTCAACCAAAGTTATGTATATCCCTCCTGGTTGGCTACATGCAACTTTTACCACTTGATCTGGATCATTGGTTGGCATAAATTTTGAATCCCTTGAGGGTCTAAATGTCATGGCCCAGAGTGTTGGTATACATCTCCCAAGTCTAGACTGAACCTGCCATGCAGTACTTGATGACTTTGGTTAATACACAAAAACTGTCCTGTATTTTCTCCACAATGAGTTTGAAGGAGGAATCATTACTGTTGTACTAGGTAGTTGAATTGAGTTTTTGAAAAGGGTTACAGTAGATGCATTACAGAACAAACATTTCCAGCAGGTAATGCATACTTTTCTTGATCATCTCCAAGCACATTTATCAGAGAAGAAAGCATCTTGCTGTAACATGCATCATGAAGATGTGCTACACCATGTCAAATCAGAGCATTGGGTTGTGTGGTCTTGATTCTGGAGCTTAGATGTGCTTTTCTTTTTCCATTTTCTCTTTACACTAGATTGTATCTTAATCTCAAATCTTCTACATTTAAAATAATATGCTTCTATATAAATTTGTTGAGATATTTGGTTTTGAAAACTATCAAAAGAGCTGGATTTTGGTGTAAATTGCAGGGGGATGTGGATACTTTCAATGAGGCACTGTAACACCATGTGTCTTAGCCTTGGCTGCATATTCAGTAACTTCATCCCTATCAAATCAATACACTATATGACATCCCTATTAGCATGTACAATCACCAATTCCTGTCTTCTTACAATCCTAGAATTCATTTTTCCATAATTATAAGAGGGAAGGGAAGAGGTGCACATACTCTTAAGCATAAAGGTAAACTGAAAGGTCAAAGGTAAACTGAAAGGTCAAAGGAGTGATTCCAGAGGTGCTAAATGTAATAGGAGCTGGTGTGGCTAGAGTGGGTTCATCCTCAGTGTTGACAGTTGATGAGGAGTGAATTTCTGGAGATGAGGGGGTAACAGACTCATACCTAAGGATAATATTTCTTGGAGAGTTAACAAGTTGAGGTGGAGAGGGAGTCTCAGAGAGTTCAACAATAGAAGATTAGAGGGGGGTGGCAGCCTCATCCTCAAGGGTAATGATTATTGGAGAGTTAACATGTCAAGGTAGAGAGGGAGTCTGAGAGAGTTTAATAATAGAAGATCAGAGGGGGGTGGCAGGCTCATCCTTAATGATAATGATTGTTGGAGAGTTAACATGTCAAGGCAGAGAGGGAGTCTGAGAGAGTTCAACCTTAATAGAAGATTGGAGGGGAGTAGCAGGCTCATTCTCAATGGTAATGATTATTGGAGAGTTAACATGTTGAGATGGAGAGAGAGCCAGTTCATCCTTGATGAGGATGATTTTTGGTGAGTAAACTGCTTGATAGAGAACTCTTTCAGCAGTAGCTTGATGTCTAGCAAGCTGGAGGTGGTTAGTTTGAGCTGTAAAGAGAGTCCAAGGAATTCCATCTGAAACAGAAGATTGGAGGGGGGTGGCAGGCTCATCCTCAAGGGTGATGATTGTTGGAGAGTTAATATATTGAGGTGGAGAGGGAGCTGATTCATCCTTGATGAGGATGATTTTTAGCAAGCAGACTGCTTGATGGAGAACTGGAGTAGGACTGGCACATCTTTCAGCAATAACTTGATGTCTAGCAAGCTGGAGGTGATTGGTTTGAGCTGTAGAGAGAGTTCAAGAAATTTCATCTGGAATAGAAGATTGGAGGGGGGTAGTAGGCTCATCCTCAAGGGTGATGATTGTTGGAGAGTTAATATATTGAGATGGAGAGGGAGCTGATTCATCCTTGATGAGAATGATTTTTAGTGAGTAAACTACTTGATGAAGAACTGGAGTAGGACTAGCACATCTTTCAGTAATAGCTTGATGTCTAGCAAGCTGGAGGTGGTTGGTTTGAGCTGTAGAGAGAGTTCAAGGAATTTCATCTGGAACAGAAGATTGAAGGAGGATGGTAGGCTCATCCTCAAGAGTGATGATTGTTGGAGAGTTAACACATCAAGGTGGAGAGGGAGCTGGTTTGTTCTTGATGAGGATGATTTTTAGCAAGTGAACTGCTTGATGGAGAACTGGAGTAGGACTGGCACATCTTTCAGCAGTAGCTTGATGTCTAGCAAGCTTGAGATGGTTGGTTTGAGGCACTATATTGTGTTGTGTCATTATTAGCATATAATCCCAAAAAATTGCCTCATCATTGACCTAGAAGGGACAAGCATACTCTTTGGCATTGAAGGAAAAATAACCTTAGCTTATTTTCTTCATTGAAATGAATGATGTAAAGGTACTCCATAGATAAGCCTATTATATATATGAGGAATGAAATCAGCTACCCTAGCTATCAGATCTAAATTGAACATGCTAAAATTTGGGAAATGAATAATAATTTTCTTTGGGCCCTCCCTCTTACTAAAAGAAGTGCAGTGCATTGCTAATAGACTGGTAGTCACTACCTTAGTCAACTTGGGGGATATACAAACATTAGTCATAGAAAAACAATCATAGCTTTTTAAGTATATAATTACTATCTGTATTGTGCCCTGACAGACTGATGCTACAACCACACCTGGCCCATTTCCTGTATTCCACAAGAACCTGTATTCAACAAGGAGGGTGTGATAAGTGTTTTTGGGATGATCCCATTCTTAGGGCTCTCACATTGGCTAACCCATCTCCATTCAGATTATGGAGTACCTAGGTACCCCTGACTCAACAAGAACTTCAAGAAGGATGTGATGATTGTTTTATGGTTAATACTCTATATATAAAACCTTGAGACCACTGGCCTATAAGAATTGATTCTTCCTTTTTAGCCTAGTTGGATTTCAATAGTTATGAACCCAGTTGGGTCTCTAGTTGGGATAGTATCTGCTTAACATGCCTACTCTGGCTATAACCTTGGCAACATAGCTTCTGGTGTGGGAAAAGAAGTTTTAAATTATTATTTTTATATCCACAACAGTGTCTAAGAACCACTGCTAGAAGACTAGGGTCAACTCTAACCCAGAATGCCAAACACTGCTGTCAGCTAGCACAAAAAAAATCAGCCAGCAATCCCCATTCTGTGTCAGTTGCTCAGGGATATGTAACTTAAGAGCACTACTGGCCTCTACTATGCATCCACTGCTCCACCCAGGTGAAATAAGTGAAGGCACAAGCAGTAAGGATTGAACCTTTTTAGCCCAGTTGGTTTTTGAAATGATACTATTCCCAGTGCCCCCACACTGGCTAGCCTATCTCCTATGTGATGTGTGTTTTGGCAATCTCATTCCTTGTGGGGCCATATTGGCTTGCCTCACTCTCCAATCATAGAGTTTAGCAGCAGGATGGGATAGTCTACCCACTCCCTCTCCTCAGAATCAGGACAGGCAGTCTATGCACATCAAGGCATAACAAGCTTAGGCACCTTGAAGGGGGAGCAGCTGAGGGTTCAATTCCCTGAGATCTAGTTCTGGTAGGCATACCTTCTCCTACATGGTCTCCTGTAAAATAAAAATTGTAAGTAAATTAGATGTTGGCCAGCCCATCTCCCATATTCAACTTAAATAATGTGATGTGTATTTTGGTGATCTCATTCTAACCCCCCTCTGCTACTTGTCTGGCCTCTGTCAGTAAATTTCCACAATTAGTGGTCCTATTTCAATTATTTAATATTCAATTATTATTGGGTGCTGCTGTGCTATTGTAGGTTTAGGGTTTCCACACCTCTTCTTTTACTACCTCTTTATATTATGAACTATGATTCCCAACTATCACCTGGAGATTTATTTCTTACATCAAATAGTTTTATTTCATACACACATTTTTTTCATTCAGGCTGACATTTCTCCTTGCTTCTCTGAAAGCTAAGCAGAGGTTCACCATTATGGCAACATTATCTGTTGGTAAAAAGCAGCATTGAACCCTGAGAGATTTATTGAATAGCTCATCACCTCAAATAAGTCAAGATCAGGAAAATATCAACCACAAGGTTAATGAAAGGAAGCAGATGGTTAGTAATGAATTTAGGACTATTAGGGCTCTCCCTGGATCTCAGACCTGGGAAAATACTTGTGAGTGATAGATCAGCCTCAGGTGCCACCATTTCTGAAACCATAATTTTCCTGACATGAATGACCCTACAGTGCAGCTGCCTCCACCTTAGAACCCTGGCACACCATTGACACAGAAAAAGCCTGTTTTTCCATCCATAGAAGTTGTAATTCAAAATGTGCATCAGAATAAGGTCAAGGAAGTCATATCTAATTCACTAATCCTAATTCCAGACTCTGATGATGATGAATATATCTGGTCTTCATGCAAGTCACATCTAAGAGTTGCAGCTCTCACCAACCAGTGACATCAGCTCTATACAATAAACATACCTACAGACCCAGCAATTAATACAAGGCACAGCTATAGAAGCATCCTGGACTCCAGGCAATACTCTCTAAGTCAGTCTCCTCAAACATCTTGTCTGCCATCAATCCCAGAGACACAAGCAAGTTACAGCTATAGTAGCATCCTGGGCCCCAGCTAATACCCTCAAAGCTGGCATTCTCAAACAAATTGTCAGTCATCAATCCTAGAGATACAAGCATGTTGCAGCTATAGCAGCATCTCAGGCCTCAGCTAATACCCTCAAAGCCAGCATTCTTGAATAAATTGTCAGTCATCAATCCCAGAGATGCTATAAAGGCACAGCCATAGGAGCATGCTAGGTTTCACCCAACACCCTCAAAGCTGGCATTCTTGAACAAATCATCAGTCATCAATCCCAGAGATGTTATAAAGGCACAGCCATAGGAGCATGCTAGGTTTCACATAACACTCTCAAAGATGGCATTCTGGCTCCAGCCAACACTCTTAAAGCCAGTATTCTCAAACAAATCATTGGCCATCAATCAGCAACATGCTGGGCTCCAGATAACCCCCTCTAAGCTAGTCTCCTTGAACACCTCTACCATCAATTCATAGCATGCTGGGCTCCAGATAACACCCTCAAAGCCAGCATTCTCAAATAAATCATCAGCCATCAATCAGCAATATGCTGGGCTTCAGGCAACCCCTTCTAAGCCAGTCTTCTTGAACACCTCTGCCATCAATCCACAGCATGCTGGGCTCCAGACAACACCCTTAAAGCCAGCATTCTCAAACAAATCATCAGCCATCAGTCCTAGAGACATCAGCAGATGCCATAGACTCAAGGAGGTCATCTGGCCATGCAGAGGGAGATGAGCTGAGTTCTTCATTGAAGTCTGATTTAGAGGCCAATTCACAGTCAGGGCTCACTACATTAGACAATGAGACTATTGCAGAGACAACCTACCTGGCTGAGTAAATGTGCATTCAGGCTAATGAGCAAGCCCACTTGAATAAGCTACTTGAGAGGCAAAAAAGAAAAAAGTTAGCTGAGGTTATCCCACATCAGTGCCCACAGTGCCTGTGGTCAGATGAGGAGACAGCACACTTGGAAATGCTTTTTAACAGACATGGGAGAGACTGGGTTCAAATTAAGCAGAAGGATGAAAGGATGGATAGGTCACTGCTGATGAATTGGACCCTCATTGATCTTAAAGATAGGGTGTGGAATCTGAAAGTTGAGCACATGAGGTGAGAAACTGAGCTCCCTAAGTTACATGCAGCCATGCAATGGTACTAATCAGTATTAACCCTGACTAGGAATGACAGATGTGTGCCTCCTAGCTATGCTAGAATTTATCTGAATGATCACCACCTTAATTCTGTTGTAAATTCAATGTGCAAAGAAATAAATTATTAAGCTGGCCAGGCACATTTTCCTGTTCTAATGCCTGTGAAGGGGTTTTCTCTTCTGATTGTGGGGTGCAAAATAGTGTGATGAATTCTTAGTATATTTTTGTTGTATTCTTTCTGTCTCTCTTTATAGTATGCTTTTCAGGGCTTTTCATTTATGTATTTTATCTAGTTAATGTTTAATAATATCCTCTGGCTTAACATCAAGATAGCAG
>JANTQH010000284.1:0-12854 GCA_032988465.1 Onygenales sp. PD_10
GGCAATAAATACTTAACTACACATAATAAAGACATAGTTTGGCCTGTTAGTTTATATCAACTGGTCCTATCTCTCTAAATGAATACTAATTACTGCAGCTGTGAACTTCTATGATCTTCTGAACTAATAATGAACTAGGGAATTTATAGGCTTACTTGATTAGGCCTAGCTTGGCATTTGTGTTTTATGATTGGTGGAGATGTTGTCAAGTCTTAAGAGAAGTTAAGATATTACTCAATTAGGCTTAGGGATCAATGTGAGAACCACAGGCTCACAGAGTGAAGATCTAGAGCTGTCAGGCCAGAGAGCCTTTGAAGGAGTGAGCCCAGGGGGCTCAGAAGTCATGATGATGGAGACTTACATAAGACTTACCTAAGCAGGCCTGAGACCTCAATATATATAATCTTTACTGATCCCCCTATCTTTATAGGGCCAGCAAACAGCTTTGCTACATTCTTATCCCTATATTCAATATAACTAACCCTTCATACTATATGTTTATATTCCCTCATATTGTTTTATAACCTCTACACCCTACCCTACAGGTGATCCCTTACAATTAATTAAATACCTTTTCATCTCTTCTCTACTACTAATGTAACATTACAATCTGGTATATGGTTAAACTACTACTTAGCTAGTATAGATGCAATCCATTGGTTCCACATCATCAGTTAATCATTGTTTCAGTAACCCTCCCTAAGGCTAACCCTCTAATCCTAACACCCTAAGTTGAATATATATGATCTGTAGTATCCATGGAAAGCAGTGTTTTTTATACATTTCTCATTCCCTAACCCTCCCTAAGGCTAACCCCCTAATCCTAACACCCTAAGTTGAATATATATAATCTGTGGTATCCATTGAATAGGTGGTGGTTTTTATAGATTTCTTATTCCCTAACCCTCCCTAAGGCTAACCCTCTAATCCTAACACCCTAAGTTGAATATATAAGATCTGTGGTATCCATTAAATAATTAAATAGGCAGTGATTTATGTATATTTCTCATTCCCTAACCTCCTTCTTATTAGTGCAGATGTTGTGAGTGCTTGGCATAGTTCAGTAGCAGTCAAAACCAATACAATGACAACTAATTAGGCCCTAGCCTGTCAGAAAATGTGGGGATTTAAAGCAGTATATTGGTTCTTTAAACATAATCAATACTGGGGCTCAGCCAAACAAAAAAAAAGTGGTGTTTGAGGCAAAGCTCACTTGAGTTGGATGATTGGAGGTTACTACTTTTTTTTTCTTTTGTTACTGGATATTTATCAAAATCTGGATAGCTTGTAGAGTTTTTTATTGTATTGATTTTTAATTTCTAACCTTTCCTAACTGTATCCTCTCTTTCTGCCTGCTAACCCCTTAAAGCCTAACATGAATTTACACAAGATCATAGTTACCATAATGAAGCCTAGAAGGACACTGAGAAGATGCTACTCCAGTTGCCAACAGCTTTACTAGTGGATAGATTGAAGTTTGGTGAAAGTGGGTGTCATCTGTTTCCTAGTTGTGTCCCAAGATGTATTCCTCATAGAAAGAGGCAGGTAGGTGAGCCATACCAACCACAGTAATGCAATGTTTGACCCCCCAATTTCTGGTGGCAAGAGGGAACCTCAGATAAGATCAAGTTGAAAGGAAATAGTGTCACAGGCATAAAGATGTGGCTTCATGTTATTCATACACAGTTGCCTGATATGTCTTTGGAAAATCATCATGACTAGTGAAAAATATATCTTCAATGCAACAATGATATCTGGCTGGTTTCACCACTGGTAGGGTGCTAATTCAGGAAGGATCCTTGACACATTGCAGCCTCATGACATATCCAAATTAAGCCACAGGCTAGAAGATATCATCATATGCCACAAATTCCACAAATTCACCACTGAAAGACTGTTCCTGCTGATCAAAACCTCTTATGGAAGTAACAGTAGTTTTGCCTGCATTGTTCTGAGTAGAGCATTGTTGTTGTAGACATATCCATTAACAAAGAGGTTCACAACCAGATGCACATGTTTCTTCTTCACTTTAGATGCAGTATGTCCCTTTCTTCTGCTAGTGTTATCATGGGTGTTGGTAGCAGTGTTAGTGAGTAGCATATCAGGAAACAGAAGTTGAATGACCTTGGATTTGACTGGAGTAATGTTAGAGTCATCATCAAGGATGATTGCTTCCATCACTCCACACTTTCCTTTTCCTGCTCTGAATGGTGTTGCCACATCACTTCTGGTAGTCTTTTTAATAGAGCAGGATTTGCAAACATGGCTGCTTCAAAGGGTGGTATTTATATAACAAAGTGGTGTGGAGTTTGCTGCCCCATTATATTTCAGTTTCTTGACTAGATTAGGGTAGCTGCAAAAGTGGCCCTTGATTCTATAGTATTCAGTCCCTTGCTGATAAGAATCAAGATACTGCTGAGCTATTACTGAAGATAGAAGCTGATGTGAACATTCATGTAAGCAAGTCATGATAAATGCTTGCAGCTAGTAGAGCATCTTCTGATCCATCAGGGGTTTAGATTTATGAGAGGAGGCAGGCAATTACAACTGTGAATTCATTCATTACTGGATGGATAAATTCTTGACCATATCCTTTATCATGGCTTGATAGTGCAATACCATAGGGTTCAAGTGGGCAGTTTGGAAAACCTACTGATCCACCTTTACAGTAAGCTTGGTCATCAAAAAAGAGTAAGAATCCATCACCTACTTAATAGAGAACTTAGATAACCCCTAACTTCACCTTAAGTCCATCTAGAAAGCTGAGAATAATCTGCTTCAGCTCTCTGTAGACTTTAGTGTATTGGTAGGTAGAAAATATAGCATCCACCTGCTCTATAAGCAACAACTCCTCTTCCTCTTCTTCACAAGCAATAGAGTGTTTGATGGACAGGTTAGGGTTGTTTCAAATAACATAGTATTCATGGCTGATAGTGAACTTTTCACCTAAGGTATCTCCTGCCACTACTCATATCCCTCTGTGTCCACAATGTAATCAGGCTTCATCAAAACAGCCAGGATTCTTGGTGTAGCCTTAACTCCTCTGATAATTGTAGCAGTGCTAGAGTTAGTCACATCATCTATTATTAGCATCATTAAATAGATGGTGTAGCTGGCAGTGGAGATGTACTATTTCATGATGTTATCAGAGCAATGTTTATCACATCCTGTGCCAAGCATATTCAGAAAATCCCCTTGCCAAAACTGGGTTTAATTGAGCCATTATGCAACTGGCAAAACAGCAGAGAGGGAAATCCCAGTTCAAGGAAATGTAGCAAGATGTAAAGAAATGCCACCAACCACACCTCAACCATGCAACCTATATTAGCCCTGTATCTGTGAAACACACTAAGTCTCAAGGATACTGTCAATTCAGAATAAAGACCATCAGGGCTGTTGACATACTTCTTTACACATGGCCTTATCAGGTTTATCAACAGACTGACAGATAGGATCAGGCAGCATGGCAATGAATTATTTATTGGCCTAATTGAATAAAACCTCTGCAAAAGCTGCCTCAAGGACAATTTGTAGGCACATGTGATTTTGGTATCTGGGAGCATATCTTGTGTTGCATGAATAATCATCATATCCTTAATAAATGAAGGATGAGCATTACTGTAGCCCAGTTATTAACCTCATTTTCTAGTTTTATCAACTTTCATGGATCTTTACCATCAGCAGGGCAAGGAGCAGTGGGGACTGGATGCAGGAGCTAATGTTAACATGCAGCTAAGTCATGATAAATACTTATAGCCAGTTAAAGACCTTCTGATCTACCTTTACATAAATTTTGGTCATCAAAAAGGAGTATCAATCCATCACCTGGGCAACAAGAGTCTAGCCCCTAACTTTGATGTGGTTGCTCTGGCCAGGTATCAGGACAGAGAATTGAAAAGTAACAGAGCTTGGGCTTTGAATTTCCTTCCCTCTGTGAGGAAGAATAATCTGTGTGTCAAGAGATAGCTCATTGACTAGCATTAGTCATTTGAGGATGCCAATTCTGTTGTCATTGGAGGGCATGGCATGACTGGGAGGCTTTTCTTTTCATAGCACTAATTAATAAGGGAGGGTGGGCACAAGTGTGAGTCTGCAGCACTCCCAATGCTAGACAGGTGAAGAAAAGCTGAACTGGGATAGTTGGTGTAATCATTGTAATAGTGTAAGTTCAAGGTACATTCAAGGAAAGCTTGCCTGAATTACTGTGATGATTTTTTTTTCTGATCTGGATTTAAACCATTATGGACATTGGAATATTAACCACCCTAAATTCAGGGTCATAATCTTCACAGAGCTATCTGTTGAATTCTCCTACATCAGGGGCTGGTATCAGCCTCCATGGTAGTAGCAGAGTTGTTTATAGGGGTGCAACCTTCCCAGGAGCTAAAAGCTCCTTTGTAGTGCAGGGCACATGCATTTACAACTCCAGAGGGGGTTAGTAATAACTTGTCCAGTTGATTCTTCAATGTTGGCTCTTCCTCAAATTCACACATTTATTGATGGACTGCCATTCAATGATATTAGTGCCTGCTCAATGAGAGTCCACCTGATAACCTCCATATATGTGAGCTGGCCAGGTATCAAGGTTGGAATTGGAGGGTAATGAGACATAGAGTTCAAAACCCCTTCTCTCCATGGGGTAAAAATCACTTGGTTGATATCAAGGGTTGACCTTGTCTTTCTGAAGGCATTTTCCAGGACTACTGTAATTACATGATGTTGTATCAATCAATGTATATTGCCCAATAGAACTCCTAGTGCCCTGTATTACTTCCATTTGTGGCCATAGAATCCTAATCCCTCCTGCTTATGGGGTATATGATCCATTGCAGCCATGAAGTCCAAGACATGATGGCTCATGTCATCATAAAGTTAGTGCAACCCTGGTAAAAGTGGGTGTTGACTGTCTTCAGGTTGTGCCTTGAGTATATTTACTTGGAGTAAGACAATGGGAATAGCAGGGCACCTTACTCTACTTCACAGGCACTCTGGTGTGAAGTAGATGCAATAGCTGTGAAAGCAGCCCTTAATCAAATACTAAGTGGCACTTTGGTGAAGGTGCCTTTCATGCATGTCCCAGTTCTGTCTTGGGAGGTATTCCTTGTGAGAAGAAGATGCATTGTTGTTGGCATGGTGGCCTCAGGTTTGAGTTAATATAATCATGAACTATGCCCAAAATTCTGTTTCTGAATTATGCATTCTTTGTGACATATCTCCACCTACCTCCCTCAATTTCCCTGTTCCTCTATAACATTCAAAGTGAATTCCAGAAAGGTTATTTGGGATATCCACACCAAATCAAGGATGTCATAGGATGGCATTGAAGTGTGCTCAGATGCAGTTGGAGGCATGCATCATTTTGGTGTATGGCAGGAGCATTTACTTTTGTAACCCAAGTATCCATCCATGTTGATACAAATCAAGTAGAGACCTAGATAACCTATATGCATGATCTTGCTAACATTTTCCTTCATTGAGCAGATGTGAGGGGCACTGGGGTTGGCATGTTTAAATTTGGAGTCATTGTTTTGCTATTCTTGCCTAGTAAAAATGGTAGTTTAGCAAGGTGATAAAGCAAAGAGTGCAACAAGTAATACTTACTGACAATGGCTTGGACCATCTTTCTTGAATATCCCACTGTGGCCTCTACCATTGGCTTGGGGGTCTTGGCCTGACATTATTTGATTTGGGGTATACAGGGGGCTGCAGGGTTAACTAATTGGGAG
The DNA here is from genome assembly GCA_032988465.1 of Onygenales sp. PD_10. Classification (NCBI taxonomy): domain Eukaryota; kingdom Fungi; phylum Ascomycota; class Eurotiomycetes; order Onygenales; species Onygenales sp. PD_10. The sequence continues at coordinate 5,727 of JANTQH010000284.1, forward strand.
GAACCTGTCACTAGATGATGGGATAAGACATTAAATCATGTGAAAATGTAGCTGGTAGCAGGAATAAGAAGACTTACAATGGACAGGGTGGATTGGAGGCTATTAGCTGAAGATTTAATGCCTGATTGGAGGTTGCTGGTCAGTTACAGTTGGTTGTATATATATATATATGTATGATAAGGCATTATTCTTGGTCCCCCAGTGGGGGGCAGTTGTTCAACTCCAGGACATAGCTAACTGGAACTTGATGAGTAACTTGTTGAGCAACACTGGACATACAGTTTAGGACCTACATGATATCTTGAAATTGTACCACAATGGTGTGTGTAAACAACTTGCTGGCAGTGTTCACATGCAGGCTGCATCCTCTCCTGTGATCTTTTCCAGCTACTCTGAGGACAGACAATGAATGAATGCAGGTGAGAACTGCTTGATTGGCATGTCTGGACTGCTGACCAGGCAGAAATCCATAATGGTAAGGAGCTGCTAACTCTTGGAGTAGGCCAATTAACAAAATTGTGAAAGCAATTGATGAATCAAGAGCAAAAGTAACCATCAGTGTAGAGATCATGAATAGTAGATGCTATGGTAAAGTCCTGATTCTTTGGTCACAGGAAGCAGATGGGGTATATATATAAGGGCCTGTCACTTCAAGTCAGAGGCCTTTTTGCATGGAGTAGGTAATTCTATACTGCTTAGCAATCCAGAGGCAACTATCTATTCAGATCCATTCCAATTAGTGTCATCTGGACTAAAGCCAGGGAAAGAAAAGAGTTTCTTTCCCATACAGAGTAACTATAACATACCTTCCTCTGCTGGTTCTGGGAGTTTATAGTCTCTAGAATATCCATGATCCAGCCAATGATCTGCCACAAAATAGTTAGATCTGGGAGTGAAAAAAAAAAAGAATACTCCATACTATAAAATGGGCAGAAATGTGGAGACAAAATACAGTGGGTTAAAAAGAGAAAGAAATATATATCAGCACCAACCTATCCCATACCATCTTGTGAGCCATATCATATACATCTTACTGTATATGGCCAATGCTTCTCCAGCATGCTATGTGGCTGTTAAGAAAGCAAAGTGTTAGAAATATCAATCTGATGTGTATAATAGCTTTATGTGTGATCAAAGCATGATGCTTGTAAAGTTTGCAAGAAAGAGTTGGAGCATAGTAATACTCTCTAGGTAGCACCACAGCATATGTATGTATATAGTACTTACTGGTTCCTAGAATATTGTCATGGAGAATTCTCCTAGAAGTCTAGAAATAGTCAGCCCATAGCTCACTTATTAACCCCTTCTAATCCCCTGGCAACCAACTAAGTCCTCATTGCAATTAGATAGCTAGAAGTAGTGGGGTTCTTATCATCATCAGGCTGAATCAGAACATTGAACTTACTGGTGACACTTGCCTATACCCAGGTGGGTGATGTTACTGTACCCAAGGCCTCATCAACTTGGGGTGATGGGGGCCATGGCCTAGAGCCAGTTCTCTTGGGTGTGGATTTAATCAGTTGTGAGAGGAGCAACAGAGTTGGAATCTCAATGTAATGAAATAGATAATTGAGATGCATCTGTCACAGAAAGAAGATGTGATATAGATATATGTAAGAGAGCATATAGTTAGAGGAGCTGCCTTCTCAGCATTCCATGTATGCTTCTTTGAATTGAAGTGTTCATTTAGATGTGATCAACAGCTAAATGCTGAATCACATGGCCTACAATAAAAGTGCCATGTCTGTTTCACTTGGAATTTGGACTTTCATGGCTTGGGGGTCCCACCCCCCTGAACATGAATGGCCTCATGGTGCTTCTGTGCTGGCTCTACTTTACTGGCATCTTTGCATGGAGTAGAGGTGGTAGCTATAAAAGCAGCCCTTGATCATATAGTAGGTAGCACCTTGATAAAAGTGGTTGTTGAAGGGGGGGGGGGGGGGGGGGGGGGAGGAGGGATATATTAAGCTTAGTCAATGAAGGGGTTGGCAACAGATCTTCCTGGTGACACCTAGCTGCATGGTGGGCTCTGCAGATCTTAGTTAGCTTCTGGTAGGCCTTTGCAAGTATGAGGCATCTGAGCTCTGGAGGGCATCACAGCAAAAGGACTTGACCTCTAAGGACATATCTGTATCCTAATGAGCCTGACCTCCCACACTAAGGAAGTGGAGGGGGTAAGTATGTGGGGGTGAGGTGATTATAGTGCTACAGCTGCAAGGGAATTGCAGGAATGATGGGAGCCTTCACAGGTGAGTACTACTACTTCATAGAAAATTTTCACCATCAGTTATAGGGAAAGAAGGCATGGCATTGTGAGGTTGAGGTTCAAACCTGCACAGGTGGACCAGGAGGCAGGGAGCAGGGCATTATAGTTGCCAGCAGAGCTGGCTGACCAGCATTCTGGATGTTTGCAGTTAGAGTGTTGGTCAGCAGGGAAAAGAAATAGGCTTGCAGCATCTTAATATTTGCATGTGTAGTGTGCTGTAGTCCATGGATTCAGAAATACTTGTGAAGATTGTAGTCCTTATAGATTACTATGACTGTATGGAGATAATAGAGGTGTTTTCAGATATCTAGATTGAGGTTCTTCATGAAAGGAGACAGGCCAGGTAAGTATGATAACCACATACAGCCCCATCAATAAGATCCACCTGAATGAAATGGGTGATAATGTGGGATGTACTAGAAGAACTTCAACTGGAATATTTAGCATGTAGAGAGAGCAAGGTAGCTTACAGCCTCTATGAGTCTACTGCAAGTATGAAGTCAATCTTAAGACTAGGCAGCTCAATATGAGAACTACATTGAAATACCCTTATATAGCTGATTGCCTATCTACCCATCCATCCATCCATCTCTTGCATTGAAGCAGCCAAGCTGATGAAGCACATCACATACTTCAATGTCATGTTTCCCCTGATTTTAGCTGGCAGGAGAGAACACAGGAACAGATAACATTAAAAGAAGATAATATTATAAGTATGAAGATGTGGCTTCATGCTATTCATGGGATCCATCCATCATACTGATCTTGATGGACATCTTCCATCATCAGATGCACACATAGTGTGCTACAGTCTGTAGATTTGGAAATACTCACAAAGATTGCAGTTCTTGCAGATTACTATGGCCATGTAGGTCACATTGAATGCAGGATGTTCTCCTCAAGTGTGAAGCTAATGTGAACATTCAACTAAGTTAAGATAAATACTGATCATTGAGTAGTTGATGGTTCTCAGTACATTTGAATGCCTCCTTCAGCTGAAAGCTGAAAACCCACATGCAATAATATTAATGCTTTTTGCCCACATTATTCACATAGCAACTGCAAGAAGGGATATACTGCTAACTACTATGAGTTCATTCTTTCTCATCTTCACAGGGAGTAGAGTGTTCAATGGACAGGTTAGAGCTGTTTTAAATAAGATAGTACTTATGAGTAACAGCAAACTCTTCACAAGTAAAGCCACAATGATCTATTCAATCTCCAGCTGTTTCCAGATGATACCCATGTTGCTGGATTTGTTGCTTGGAGGGCTATATTCCTATTCAACTCTTGGGAGTAACATATTAACCAACTTTTAGGAGTTACACAAACTGAGTATCTGCTTTTTCAAAACAGTTGCCTTGTAGTATTTCCTGCTGCTGGTCATATCTCTCTGTATCTATAATACAGTCAGGTTTCATCAGAATGCTCAGGGTTCTTGATGTTGCCTTGACTTCTCTAGTGATGCAGCAAGATGAAAAAAAATGCCACCCATCAAAGATAGGTCAGGGGATTGGGCATAAGTAGGGGTCTGCAGTACTCATGACCTGAGTCAGATAAAGAAAAGCTGACCTGGAATGGTAGTGTGAAAGTTCAGGGTACATTCAAGGAAAGCTTACCTGGATTACTGTGACAATGTTTTTCTGATCCAGTTTCAATTATTATGGGCACCAGATTATTGACCACTGAAAGTTCAGGGTTATAGGCTTCATTGTTCAGCTATCTGACATATTCAACCAGAACTCAATGCAACATCTCCAAAGATACTACTAGTAGTATTAGCATGATTTCTTCCCTCCAATATGACTTTATAGGTCACAAGCATGCCAGCATCCACCTCACCATCTTAAGAGCCAGATGATGGGAGGACCCCTCTGCATCATACAGCACTGGAAGGCCAGCACAACACTATAAAGTAACTTTTCAACTAAAGGGCCAACCCTACAGCAACAGATATTAATAAGTAAATACCACTACACCTTGCTGCCAAACAGATGCATCATGTCTGCATTGAACCTCTAGTGGTTTTAAATACAGAGTAAGGCTAGATATACAGTTCATGAGCTACATAATTTCCACCTCATCACCAGTCCAGAAATACCTATCAACCAGTTCTCCCCTGCATTCATCCAGGGTATGTCTCCAGAGCAACTAGATAAGATCACAGGAAAGGATGTCTCATGAGGTCACTATCTACCAGACCCATTCCAATTAGCTTCATTGAGATCAAGGCTAGGGAAAGAAAAGAGTTCTTCTTTCCATGCAGAATAACTAATATACCTTCCTCAGATAGTTTTGAGAGTTTGTAGTCTCTAGAATATCAATGATCCAGCCAATAATCTACCACATAGAGTTTGTGGTCTTCAGAATATCAATGATCCAGTCAATGATCTACTGCATAGAGTTTGTAGTCTCCAGAATATCAATAATCTAGCTAATGATCTACCACATAATAGTTAGATCTGAGATAGGGGGAAAAGAGGAACAATCTGTAATATAAAACAGGCAGAAACATATAGACAAAATATAATAAAAATTTAAAAGAAGAAATACATACCAAGGTGAGCCTGTCCTGCACTGCCTGGCAGGCTGTATCATATATATCTCCTTGTATACACTTAACACCTCCCTGGTGTGTCATGTGGGTGCCAAGAAAGCAAAGGGATAGAAATATCCATCTAATGTGTATATAGAGGCTGTTGGTTGTATAGTAGGGCACAGCCTGGTAAATCCACCTGTTGTTAGTTTCTACTTCCTAATGTGATATCCTTTTCACAGGAAGAAGAGGGGGTATATATAAATATAAGAGGGCACAGATGACTGTAGGTTGGGTGCATTTTTAGTTGAAGAGGAGGTTGTAGCTCTAAAAATACCCCTTGATCATATATGTAGTAGCACCTTGGAGTAGATGTCATACACTTACTAGTTGTGTATTGGGAGGTATTCCTTGCAGGAAAAATATAGAGTATATAAATATGAAAAGGGTTGGCAGCCTATGCACAATTGTGGGAGGAGTTGGAAGATGTAACTGATAAGAAAGAAGAGAGCCAGCATTAGGGAGACATTTTATTACTGCCACTGCTTGGGATGTGTGGGAATGATGGGAGCCTTTACAGGTGGTTAGTCAGTGTGGCTTCACAAGAAATGTTCACTGCCAATTTCAGGGAAAGAGGGATGGGTGAAGATGACAACAGGCTGATCAACTTTTTGTGGGTGTTGATGGGTGGAGCATTATCCAACAGGAAAAATGTGCTGGGTAATGTCAATATTGGCTTCCATGGCTCATCTTTTGGGGTACTGCAAGTAGAATGGATGTTTCACTATTATGCAGTTTATTTGCATTTATTTGCACAAAATGGAGGATAATATGGTAGCTCAATGAGCAGAGCAGAGAGGGGGGTGGGGGGGGAGTATTTGTATTCAACAATGGTGACCAGGATTGCTCCTAGTAAGGCCTGTGGGGTTCACAGATGACACTCCCAAGACCCTGCAATTATCTATTATTCTGTATGCTGGTAGAAGGCAGCAGATTCACTTTTAATAGGAGGAAATCAGGTGCAGACTTTCATCTTAGATTCAATTGCATGGCAATGGAAATATAAACCAGTCCATTTGCTGGTGGGCAACAAAGAAATATGCAGTCAAAATGTCAATGACTTGTTTCTTTATACTCTGTAAATTGAACACAGGAATGGCTGGCTGAAAGAAAGGGGATTTTGACATTAAAACTGCAGCTGCAGATGCAGAACACTTTATCCTCCTCTAAAAACCATGCATCACTTTTTGACTACTCCTTGACAACTTGTTGAACCCCTATCTGATCCTTTGACTCTAGGAGATCAAAAGATAAGAGATACCAGAAGAATAGGGTGCCACAGTTGCTGGGGATTACATTGTGGAGATAGGACAAGTAGGTCTGGGGAATGCCATGTTAAATTGTCACTGATTAGAGCTCAAATGGATAATCTCCATAATGGGGGAGACAAAGGAGAATGGTGATGCACAGGAAGATAGTGTCTACAATGAGAAAGAATCTCTTTTCTTGGAGGAGTAGAAATTCAAATCAAGTGCAATTTAATCATCACCAATCAAGAACAATTGAAATGCATGTGACAAATTGGGTCCCTACACATCAAGGCTAAAAAATGTGGTGTGATGGCCAACAGGAATGGGATAGCCAATGAATAACTAGATGATAGGCTCATGCTGTTTAAATTAGAGTAGTTTTGGACAGTGTGATAGTGGAGACAGTGTGATGGTGGCACAGAGTGGCCCAAACATCCAGTAAGATCTTATAGGTTGGTGGTGACAGTCTGAATATTTCCCCTCTTAAGCATTTTCTGGCAATTGGCAGAGGATTGGATGAAGTCATGGGGCCTCCAGCCATGGAAAGTGGGGTAGTTAAACTAAAGCTCCTTGGCTGATGAGTTGTTGTTTAATAAAAATAGCATGAATTCTGAAAGAAATCATGGATTTTTGGGGGGGGGGGGGCAGACTGAGCTGAATAGACAGGGGGCAAAGAGCCACTGCCAATTGGGGGAGGGGGGGAAGTTGCTATTCTTAAAATAGGTACTCCATATATTCTTTCAATACTTAGCAAAGTCAGTGACAGAGACAGACTGTCAAATAGAAATGTAAGAATCTGCAATTTGAGAAGCACATAGGCTAAGGACAAGAAGACATCACATTAGATCAGCAGAGTAGGGCTGCATAGGGCTGGCACAACATCCAAGGATGCATCTCTAGTTTTTTTACATGACTTAAATTAGTAATCTCCAGCAAATAGTGGTAGATTTTAACTAGGACAACATGCTTTTTTTTTTGGGGATAATAGATACATTTAAACTGTTTGTAGATGTGTG
>JANTQH010000285.1:0-12652 GCA_032988465.1 Onygenales sp. PD_10
ACCTAGGTATAGTTAAAGCAGCTACTATCCCTAATCTATATGCTCTTTACTAACCCCTATATTTATTCTCCAGCCAGAACCCTTTACAGATTCAACAGCAGCTATGTTACTTTATTGGATAAGTATACCTACAGTTAATGCTTTGTCATTGCTGGCAGTTATATCACCTGGATGCAGGATAATATGGTTTATTAGTGAATACTCCAAGGTTATACATCTAGTCTGACCCACAGGATCCAACCTGAGTACCATGTATCTCATTGATATGCTAACATCCTTATTAATGCTCAAGGTGTATTATATTTGCATTTCAAGACATACATCTACAAGTATGTTCTGAACCTTTTTCTCTTTCTTGTTCTTTCCCTCTATCTCTCCTCTCCCTCTCCTTATCTATTATTACATCCTGTATAAGGTATTACCTTTTCAATGCTCTAACTATATCACACATAATATAGCTGCCTTATCAGAACCATTATTATGTGTCTTGAAACCAATAAACAGTGGTAGTCATACTCTATAGATGAGTTTCTATACCTTATTGGGCAAATAAAGCTCTATATTTGCAAATCCAATCTGCCAGCCCTTACTGTGTACAACCTCAAATTGGGCAACCTTGTCTATTCCAAACCCACTACAGGCAACATGGTTAAACTCCTCCACTATAATGACACAATCAAAGAGCTTATTCTACCCAACAGTAGTGAATACATCATCTATCAAGAGCACATCTCTTAGTCCTGCAACAGTGCTCATCTTGATCAAATTCTCTGGGTCTCTATGGCCAACAGTTTAACTGGTGAAGTTCTGCAACAATTTTGCCAGGATTGGTCCATCAACTCCCATTTCTACCCTATACTTAATCAAGGATTTATCATCATTGGTCACCCTAATTGCCATTGAGACATTAGGGTTATTAAAACCTTTCTACCCCAGATTGATGGAACTTTTACTAAGGAGTGAACTGATGTTATTACTTTACATAGTATACACTACTCTATGCTTGTGATTGAGCCCTTAATCCCTGTTATTATAACCTGCACCAAAGGAAAACTCTGCTCTATCCCACTTCAAGAGCACCAGGCTGATGATGTGGATGAACTGAATCTTACTGTTATAAAATCACTGCACATTCATGTTGATGGATTCTTTTCTGTCACATCCCCACACCCTATTCCCCAACTAGAATTTATTGCTGACACCATCTCTAATCTCCAGCTTTTCAGTACTGAATGCATTCAAGGCATAGCATTTAATCAGTGGCAGCTGTTCTCTTCAACATATATCTTTCACTTTTAGTTACCCCCATATCTTCTTTTTATCTTCCACCTTCCTTCCCCTTTATCCCTCCCCCCTCTCCTAATTGTTTCTCCATCTCATTCTCTATTTAATTATATTCCTTCTCTACATTGTATGTTAATTTGACTGTACTAATATTTATATATATATATATATCTATTTCTTTATATATAGTCAGCCATTCATTTTCAGCTCAAGCCTATTCCTATCTGTTATCATTTTTATCATTACATAGTAATATCCATGGATATTTTTATAATGAATTCATGTTGCCTATGACCCTTGCAGGCTGCATTACCACATGGATCACACTGTAGGGATGTATATCATTAGTTTCTCAACTGATAGTTTGCAATTCAATCAACCTCTTCCATCAAACTCTACAAGCTCCATTCCTTTTCAAGATTATATAATTTACTCCCCTGAAAGTCTGAATTATACCCCTTATTCTTATAAATTAAAAGACAATCCATAGTCCCTAACTCATTGATTAACTGGCAAAGACATATCAGCAATGCAGCATGGCCTTGGCCAGCAAATTTTACTCTTAGCCTTTAAACTAGGGGATCCAAATAACACAGACATTGCCTAGGAGCCATACTTGTAAACATATCCTTCTGTGTCATTCCATTTTATTCTCTAAATCATTCACTACAGTTCCCCTGCCTTTACTAAACCCATAATATTCTCTATCATTCTGCCTCTTGCATGACATTCTACAGCTTCACATACAGCATTTCTGCAGTCTTTAATGTAAGAAACATGCATATTGGCATTGTTTCTGATCAAGCAGTATGTTTGGACACATTATATCCTCTTCTTTTTTACTTTTACTCACATTGCAGCTTCACCCACCCTTTTTTCTGCATTCTACTAAAATCCAAGCTGATTTCAACCAAATAACCTACTCTGCTGAGCTATATACACTGATTATAATGACTAATAAACACTGAATCTGCCTTTAAATAACATTAACTTTTGCCCATACTATTTCTCCCCTTTTCATCTACACCATCCTGCAATGAGTCATTTTTTTTTGAGCAATGAAAAAAAATGAGGGACATCAATCAAAGTGACTCCCATTTCTCTCAAAAAAAACTGCCTACAAAACATCTTGATCCTGTTCAATACCTTAATTGAGATATCCTTTGCCAGATTCTAGAGAATCTTGAGCCTGATGATGTCTGCCAATTTAAGCTTGTCTGTAAAGCATGGAAAACATACATCTCATTGTGGATTGAGGAGCATGGCTGGCTATGCCACTGGCTGCATTGCACTAAGGATATTAAAAATTCCATGCCTCTTAGCTGCCAGATTAAAGCCCAATGATATGAGGAACTAGGTGTGTTGGAATAGTACCTTTCCACCTGGCAGTTTTATCTTTGCTAACTTTTGTATATAGCTAAGATGAACTATGATTTCAAACATGCCAAGTTAAGATCACTGTATGAGCTTAGTCACAGTAACTACTTTGTATTTGCAGGTGATTATATGGCTTTTAACTCTGGGTATCATATATACTGGGGGATGTTTGATGGTGACACTCTTGGAACACTCACCATACTTTAATTGGACATTAAATTTGGTTTTTATTGTACAGACATCTTTCTTTCTGCCTCTGGGGTCTTGTGCCTTCATTGTGAATCTAATCATGAAGAATATGATCCTAATGAATGTGATCATCCCAAGTAAGATATATGACCCCTTTTTCTTTATTCTTCCCCCCCCCCCCTCCTCTTCTCCCCCCATTCTTTTCCCTTTCCTCCATACACTCTTGTATTACCCTGAGTCCTTAATAGCTACTAAAACACCCTTCAGCACTATTATCATATCCCTCAAAACTGGGCAATAACTATAGTCACATTCCACAGATGAACATTCATACCTAATTGGGCAAATCAAGCTCTACATTACTTGGGATGACCCTCTAATTCTTGCAGCACATGACCTTCAAACTGGTGATCTCATTTACAGAATCATGACTTCAGTTCAATATAGCACTCAGTTCATTGGGTATCCTCATGTTCAGGAGCTCATCCTTTCTGACAGCTAGGAATGCCTAATCTGTATGTCACTTCTACAAGATGCCAACAATAATGGGGATTATCTTATAATTATTTCCAACAGTTCAACTAGAGAAATCCTCCAGGAATTATACCATGACTGGTCTTTTAACTTATACATTTACCTCCTCTCTAATGGTGGATTTGCATTAATTGGACAACCAACTTCCCTGATGAACTTGACAGTCATTGAGACATTCTTACCACAGAGTGATGGTACCTTTATCAAACAACAAATAGATACTATCCATCTATATGATCTTCATTTTCCTGATATGTTTCCTTCAGAGTGCATGGTTTTAATTCAGCTTTACATTTCTTTTGTCATATTACATTTTCATGGTCAAGTATCTACCATCCAACTCAAAGACCAGAGTGGCTATCAATTCCACCAAGCTGCCATCCAATCCCTTGGCATGCTCATTGATTGATACTTTTATTTGACTTTCATATGCCATTCCTTGTTACTTTCCTCTCATGCTATTAGAATCAATTATTTCAATATTCATCTTGTCAATTCACACACACTCAAATTAACTGGCTACTGGGATAATAATGCTTTTGGTGACTATGAGGCTGTACTCATTCAGTTATAGACATGGGTGGTATTTTTGATTGTTGATTCTTTTTGAGTGTGTTTTGCTTTTGTTTTGCTTTTGGTGCTTGCTCAGGGGTTCAGGGGTAAATGAAATGGGTGCATCACATGGGAATGATATGCCAAGAATATGTGCCCAGATTGAAGACTCTTGTATTGATCTTGAGGAGGTGAGAATCTATCTAACATGTGATCTCTCTACATGCTAAGCTACTTTGGGACTAGGGCAGCTTACAGCCAACAGAATAGCTAGTTACTAGCTAAACCAAACTGGGCTTAATTCTCTTGTTCAACAGAATTTCTCCATAAATTAATGGCCATGAGCTTCCTCCAATTCCAACTGCATGAACTACACAACTGCCTTTTTCTGTCTCCCTCATGCACCCACATATAACTAATATTTCTAACTTCCTAACTGCTTGATGCACTAATTACTTAGTGTTCATCTTTTTCTTTTCTTTTTTCTCATAAGAATTATCTTCTCTTGTTGCCCTCAATGCATGTTTTTCTACACATCAAATACTATAGAGTAGTCTTGAATTAATGTCAAACAACTTCCCAGCTTCAACAGCAGAGTTTTCATGTTAGTTATGGCCAGCATCATTTTAAGTGTGACTAGCTATTTATACTATGAAACTGCCCCTCTAATGCTGCTGAGCAGCTGTCTATTTTATAATAGATCTATTATGCTTTTTCAGTCCAATAAACTAACAACATATACTATAATTCTAGTTGGTGTTTTCTACCCCCTACTCCTCTCTCTGGCTCTTCCTTTGCCCCCTGTTATCAAAATAACAAACAAAAGTTTAATTCAATTACTAGTTGTATTAGAAGATCCACTTTTGATGTGCTCTTCCATTTCCACTGACACCCTCTTCCTGCATTGCTGCACAATATTTGAATCACAAAGAACATAACTGATACATGCCATAGCTGATATGATTTATCCCCAATGGGAGGGTCTTCTTGCCTCATCAATCCATTTAAACACCTTAACAGTGACTGTCTATTATTGGTTCTTCAATATCTCACACCTCATTAACTCTGCCATCTAAAGCTTGTCAGCAACACATGGAACAAATACATCTCCTTATGGATCCAAGAGCATGGCTGGCTTTACCACTGGCCCATGTTTATGAAATATTTTATGCCTCTAAATAAGGAACTTGGGGCAGAAAAGTATCTTCAGTTAGATATACTATCTAAACTAACATCTCTCACTTATTATTTAATTTCATCAGACTAACTGTTTTCTTCCTTTTGAATTTTTTTTTAGCCCAAACATCCTACAATCTTGCTACCAGTAGGATATCTTTACAGCAGAAATATCCTCTTTCCCTTTTTACTACAACAGGGGATTATGTAGTCTGAGATAATTTCTCATCAGTTCAATATTAAACCCTTGATAGATACACAGTCAGTCAGCATCAAAGGATTATTAGGCATCATCCCATTTGTTTTATTAACTGTGACCCCCTTATCAATGATCAAGGTATCATATGCCTCTACCAGCATATATATTCTCATCAGTATGTTTAATCTCTCTGCCTCCCCCCTCCCCCCCTCTTTAAATCCCAGTTCTTAATACACCCTGCCCAGAACTTTCATCATGTCTCTCAAGACTGAAGAATTGCTGTGGAGCCATCAAAGACAAGCACATGAATTCCCATATTTCATTAGACAAAACAATCTTTACATCTATGTTACAGACTCTTCTTCAGCACTTGATGCATACAGCCTCAAAACCAGTACATGCATCTATATAAAGCTAATTACAGTAGATAATTCCAAATTATTCTTGCATCCACAACATATAATGGAGTTCATCCTACCTGATGGCACTACACAGCTTGTATATTAACAGTCTCATATTTCAAACCCCATCTGCATTTATGATTTTATATTTTTCAACATCACTATCATCAATAATTCAAATGATGAGATTATCCAACAATTTAATCAGCTCTGATCCTAATCCTCCACACTCTACCCTACATTTAATGGAGGGTTTGTTTTGTTGGGTTTCCCTACTATATGCAAGAATCTTGCTGTAATGGAGACATACTCCCTTCAGAGTAATAGTACCTTTGCAAAAGAATGTACCAAGGCTATTAATATGAACTCTTTACAGTGTAAAGGGTTTATTTATGAGCCATCCATCTCCATGGCTATAGCATATACTGATGCAGGAATCTGCTCTGTATCACTTCAACCCTGTGGTCATCAAGAATTACAAGTACTGACCAAGGATGTTTGCCCTGTTCATATTAATTGACTCTTTTGTGCTATATCTCTACATTGTGTTTTGTCTCTGCAAAACACTTCAGCAGTCAACATTTTCAATCTCAGCCTCATTAATTGAGAGACAATTTAAATATATATTAATATGTTGGATGAGGATCATTCTTAAAGGATTCACCTAATTCAATTTTAACAGCTTACTGTTTCTTTTTGTGACTTTATCACTACCCCCTTATCTACACTATGCACCCTGAGGCTCTTATGCTGTTGCATTCATTAAACCATGCAATATAAATTTACATCTTCTCTTTTTTCCTTTCTTTTCCTTCACTTCATTACCTTCATTCATTCTACTTTCAATTCACCCTTTTTGTTTTGATTTTTCCCATACTCTTACATAAAACTCACACTTTGAATATGTTGTTTCATCCAGTCTGCACCACTAACTCTTATTCATTAAGAGATAATTTGAGTCATTATTCATGTGTTCCATCACAATACCCAACTCCTTTGATTTTGAAAATAGCATTGTCAGGCCCTTTAGTCTCCCCCCCCTCTTAATCCCTATTTCTTTTCTTATTCACACACCAATTCCCTCTCTCTTTATCCCCTTCATGGTGTTGATGCATTAATTGTTTAACATTCATCTTTTACCTATTTTTATTCTCTTTATCTCTTTCATCTATGGACTTTTCTCTTGAATTTCAAGCCCCTTGGTGGATAATGATTCAAACAATTCCTTTATTCAGGCCAATAACAGTTTTTAGCCATTATGTTGGCTCACACCAATGTGGCCAACAAAGATCATCATTAATATTATACTTAATAACACAGGTGTTACCTGGCTGCTGCTGTGTGTCAAATCAACCACCCTTTTCCTTTTCCCCCTCTTCTTTATACACAAATATTAACTACCCACCTCTGAATTTCTTGGTTAGTACTCTTCCCACCAAAAGCTCCACTTTACCACCTTGTCCATTCCATTTTATTTCTCTGGCTATTGACAGGCAATTCTATGCTATCATATATGCAAGGTTTCATTGTCTTGAGGAGAATTGGATACATTAGCATGTTTTTTCCCTCTTGATGCAGATTCCAACCCCTTATTGTGTTGAGAAAAGTTATAACTTCCAAAATACCCCAACTGCTATGTTTTTGCTTCTTCCTCTTCATCTTTCTCTTGACAAATATTTAAATATAAGCTAATATGTAACCTTATACAGAGAATACTGTTTAGCCACTCTCTCTTCTCATTTCTTTATACTACCCCTCCCCCCCCCCTTCCTTTTTTGCAGCTAAGATGCCCAAGAGTTCACAAGAACCAGATACACCACTGGAGACTCAAAATGATACATATGTCAACCCTTTAAAATAGCTTCCTTATGACATTGCTTGCTTAATTACTAAGAAGCTCTTACCTTCAGACATGCTACACCTTGTCTCTGTCAGTAAATTATGGAAGAAATACCATATGACTTGGATCAAGAACCACACCTTTAGTAGTCATTGACCATATTTGGAAAAACATCTCAGTCTTACCCCCAAGTGTAAGCTCAACCTGTATCACACTCTAGGTATGTTCTCAAAATAGTTGTAGTTTATAATTATTATGGCTAACTCTGATGTTCCCCTCTTCCCCCTTTTTCAGTTCATACATGCAAGAAATTCCACCATGGTGAACCAACTTTACTCCATACAGTCACAGATACTACTCATTTCTTAACAGAAGGGGACTATATGATATGATTAGACAGGCCTAAAGTTTGCTGAAGAGTTATTTCTGGCAATAAGGCTGATGAACAACATGATATGGAACTCCCCTTTTCCTTTGAATCTGAGTTCACACAGATTTTTTTAAATGCTATGGGAGTTTTCTGTGTTCATGTTGCTTCACCTGACTTAAAATAAGTTTGATATATCCATCTTCTCCCATTTTTATATATTAAAGTCACTAACCATAGCTTTTCACCCTCTAGAACTGTTGTCATTTCCCTTCCCACCTAAGAGATGTGGTGCACCTTGAATAATCTGAACCCTTTTCTCATTGATTAGGATATATTATATTTTACCACTGTTGAACCCCCAGCCTTTGGTGGATGCTGCCTTTATTCTGACAAGGTAATTTTCACTAAATACTGTGACCCTAAATGGCTTTCCAACCCTTACAACAATAAAATTGTGTTGGACAATGGCAAATACCACCTCATTCATCACTGCAAGTTTGACCTTTTTAATTTGGATCACTTTTTCCAAATCACCATCATCAATAGTTTGAATAGTAACACAATCCAGCAATTTTATCAGCCATTCTCCAAATGATCCTATCTTCACCCCATGCTAAACAGCTAATTTGTATAGATATCCAACCCACCAACCTCAACAAAAATTAGACTTATCAAGATATTCTTGCTACAGCCTGACCAAACATTTACCCCCATTCAAGCTAATACCATCATCATATGCTCTTTTGAGGCATACTACTTTCATATCAATCCATCCATTCTTATTCTACTTGCTAAGATTAAAAGTTCTTTGCACTCTTGCAAGGTCAAACCATGTACTGCTCAGGAGCTTGAAATGTTCAACCAGGGGGGGTTACACACCAAAATCAATGTGCTCTATCAGGTTAAAGATACCAGAAAGATCCCCATAATCTATAATTTCCACACTGCTCCCACCCAACTCCACCTTTCCAACCATGTAAGGCTTCAGATTACAATCACCAATGTTATGGATTCTAACTATTAGCTCTTTTAGTTTTAGATGCTGAGAAACTCCATAAGATATCTTTCTCTTTTCTCTTTTTTTTTATTTGTGGCATAATTTTCTTTAATAGAATGGAAAACTTTTACAGTGCAAAGGAGTTTTCTGTTTCTTCTCTATTTTAGTTCTAGTATGTACATACTTTTCCTCTTTGCAACCTCAAAGTTGATATCCTTTTTTAACATGATTACATATTAGGAGTATGTGAGGAAGGAATATTTGAATTACTCCTACCCTATTTTATAAACTTGCACCTCTTTTCCCCTTCTTTTTCCTTCCTCTCTTCTCCCTTTCTCTCCTCTCTTCTCTAGCCATTCCATTCATTAAAGCCAGATCCACATGCACAATGCCTCCATGGCTGGCACCCTAAAAGGAATCACTCTGAACCAAGCAATCTAATATCAGTTGTTACTCTTTGGCATCCTCTTCACTGCTCCTAATACTATACTGTTTCTTCCTCAAGCATGCTACATATTACTGAGGAAGAGCAATATCCATCTCTATCATCTAAGCCTAACAACTCTTCTTATGATCCATTTGAGTATCTCAATAATGATTATCTCTCTTTCATTTTGAAGTATCTCCTCCCTGGGGAAGTTTACACCCTCAAGCTGGTCAGCTCCTTGTGGAATCACTATGTTTCTTCATGGATCCATGAGTATAACTGGATTTACCACTGGCCACAATTCAAGTCACAACTTCACACTCTGGATGAGGATCACAGAGTCCAAATATACATCACTCTAGGTAGGTTTTGATTTGTCTAGTCTTTTGCTATTTCCTACTACTCCATACTAAACCCTCCATCTTTTTTTTTTAGCCAAGACAATGCATAACTTCTCCCATGGCAAAGTAACTCTACTACACACCTTTCCACACAATCAGCCTTTTGCAACCACCAGCAACTATATAGCCTGGCTTGACAGTAATGTAGTATATTGGTATATCCTTAGGGATGATATCATGACACTGCACCAGGAGATTCTGTTTTACTATCTCCTCCCACAACCACTATATTACTATTACCTTGATACTGGGCTCCTCATTAATAAGTCCAGCATCCTCTATCTCCATGTCAATGGAGTTAATCCTACATATATACCTGCTAATATATCTTAATTATCAGATCTATCTCACTAATTTATCATCCAGCCCTTTTAAGACCTTCATCATTCATCTCAGAACAGGAAAGGAGTTATGGTCTCAATCAACCAAAGAATTTCCATATCTTCTAGGCAAGAACAAGCTCTATGTCACAAAAAATGAACCCCCAACCCTTACTGTGTATGACCTCAAATCTGGAAAGCTCATCTATTCAAAAGCAACTACAGAATAGAGGATCCAGTCTATCCTGCAGGATCAAGCTATGAAAGAGCTTATCCTTCCTAACAGCACTGAGTAGTTTATCTATCAGGAGGCTGTCCCTCTCCATCCCAATGATGACAGTGTATTTCAACCTCAAACCATACTCATTATTTGCAGTCAGACTGGTGAAGTTATACAACAATTTTTTATTAACCAGTTTTCAAACAGCTACTTTCACCTTACATGCAATTCAGGCTTTGCAATCATTAGTCATCATTATCTTATGAAAGATTTTCAGATAATTGAGACATTCCTGCCCCTCTCCAACAGAACATTTACCAAGACACAAACTGATGCTGTTAATGTACATAATGTATCTTACTCTATGCTCATTATTGAGCCCTTAATCCCTATCACTATAACTCATATCTAACACCTACTCTACTCTGTATCCCTTGATGACTGTACTGGTACCAAACAACACACAGCAGCCATTTAACATTTAGGCATACCCATATGCCACCTATTTACTCTGGCAAACCCAAAATCTATTCAACAGTTGGAGGGACTCACTAACACTCTCCTTGGCCTTGAACTCTTAGGCCAAGGACAGCTTCAAGTTAATGCATTCAATTATCTCCAGATTTTTCCCCTGACTTATGTAGTTCAGTTTTAACAGCCCTAGTACCAATCTTTTCCTCTCCTCCCATTTCTTGCTTTTTTGCTCTTTTTTTTTCATTTATCCAGGTCTGCATTTAATATAAGATGTATGTATGTTGTCCATGCTTACTTGATCTGATTTTATACCTGATATGTGTATATTCATGTATGTATGTATATGCTAGTTTAACTACCCTCTCCCCAGCTGTTAAAAAATATTCACTATTAATGCTGTTTTTATGCATTTATCTAACTGCCCCACCAAATAAAATGTAACCATTCAATTAATGTAGTCACAGAGTTTAATCTGAACCCACCAATCCCTTTTATCATATAAATAATATTAAGTGTCTCCACTGTCTATCAAGCATTTTGTTTTTCTTACTGGGGTTTTGCTTCTTACCAGTTTCCTCTTTTTTTCTTTTTCTTCCTTGATTTCCTTTCATCCAGACATCAGCTGATGATGCCTATTTGATGCTTTTAGAGATAACAGCATCATACTTATTGTTATTTCTTTTCCATCCTTGAAAGCATCATCCCTGTGGGGCTCTTTATGTCTTTATGCCTTTATCACTACTACAGAGCTGTTATGCACACAGCAAGAGTTTCAATGGTAAAATAAGCAGGTTGTACATACTTGGCAGAGCAAAATGAAGCAAAATTGCTGTCTTAATCCCTGCAGCTTGTCAATTCAGATCCCAGGAGGAGTCCCTGTAAAGATCTTGTCCTCTTATTAGTCCAAATATGAGTCAATATCATATTATCTAGCCAATTAAAGCTTGAAAGCATAGTTAGTTACCTAGCTGCCAGGTGCCCAGGTGCACAATCCTCATTTCCTTTTTCAGCATTCTGTCACTTCATGTGTACCTCACCATCTGCAGCTCTTAGGCAAGCAGTACTAATTTAACCTTCCTTCTTCCACCTACCTCTCTCACTTTCTCCTAGATACCATAACTCCTGTGACACAGTATGCTGAAATTAAACACCTTGAAGTCTTACTTTCCCACACCCCTTTTACTTTGCCTCT
Source organism: Onygenales sp. PD_10 (assembly GCA_032988465.1). NCBI lineage: Eukaryota > Fungi > Ascomycota > Eurotiomycetes > Onygenales > Onygenales sp. PD_10. Next base: position 11,954 of record JANTQH010000285.1, read on the forward strand.
AAGGCCATAACAATGGGGCAGACACAAATCAAATACAACAGTCAACTGAAACTCTCAATCCATTTGAACATCTCAATCTTAACTCTTCCTTATTTTATTTTTTTATTCTTCTTAGGACACTCACTGTGCAATTCTGCACTCTCAAATATGCATAGCTATGTGTTTTTTTTTAGCAAAATCACACCTATACATAACCACTCATACCATGCCACCCTTATTACTTTCTGACCCCTTGGAACACACTAGATGGAAACTGCATCCACACTACATATAGGTTTAAGCTAAAACACAAGACAAACTTAAGCTAATATTAGCTATCTAGGCTTACTTACCCTTTACTCTACCTCCCACATCATCCAAGTCAACCCATCAAGCATCTTTAGGGCTTGATCTTCATACAATTCTGCTGGGCCCTCACCCCCTATCTAGCAGCCATGGTTATAATCCCCTTTATGCTGCCTACTCTTATTCACAAAGAGACAATGCAAGTTATTATCAGTGTGAATGAGCTTCAGGGAAAGGATTATCCCATTCAGTTTTAAAATAGCTGTGCTAATTTTTACTTTTGATTTTTTTGATAATCAAAGCAAATATTACTGTCTCTCTCTCTTTTTGTCCTGGACATTGATGCACTAATTGTTTAATGTTCATCTTTAACCACTTTTTTTCTTATTATTTATTCTGTTTAATTGGCTTCTT
>JANTQH010000286.1:0-12153 GCA_032988465.1 Onygenales sp. PD_10
TCCGACCCGCCCCCCCCTGCCCATCCACCAACTCAACCAGCACCACCCCATCCCCATCCCCACCCCCCGCCCTCACCCCCGTCCCCCCCGCCAACACACATCTCAAAAACCTCACATCCCCACTAACCCCCGCCCAATGAACCGGCGCATGCACCCTATCCTTCTCCTTCTTCACATTCCCCCGATTAACATTCCGCGCCCACGCGCTGGGCGGGATGGAGGTTAGTGCATTGGCGAGATTGGGGGTTATGGGGAGGATGCCTTTGTTAACACTACCCGCAGTACTGGAGCCACCATCAGCGTCGTTTGGGATGTGATCCGTGATATGGATCGTGTAAGCTGGCTGCTGTGCGGTTGTAGTGGTAGTAGTAGGATGAAAGCCCGCCTCGGCATAGCGAGCGGCGAGGAACTCGTTGGTGAGGGGGAGGGGGTTGTGCCATGTGTATGAGAGGGTGTGGTACCAGGGGCATGGGGTTGGGGAGATGTTGATTGTTTTGAGGGTGCAGGAGATATTTGGGGGAGTGTTTGGGGTTGGTGTTGGGGGGGAGGTGATTGAGTCGATGCGGAGGAGGCGGATGGAGGTTGGGGTTGGGAGGGGGGTGTATTTGTATGGCTCGGGGCTGGGAGGGTGGGGGTCTGTCATTTTGCTGGGTGAATGTATGTATGGTGCATATTCTCTAATATCTCAGATGGGAGTGTTGGCTCATTACACCCTTCCTGGTAGATAGAATTCGGGTCTTCAGGCGGGTGGATAGGTTTGCTTGTTGATTTGTGGCCCTCATATCCTGTTAGTTAAATAACTTCAAGTTGTTAGCTGTTTTGACGGCTTGAGATTAGTTAGGTCCCATGAGATAGTTAGCACAATACTAGACCATCTTTCCACCTCCCGGTCACCTAGAAATCATGATTCACAGGCAGTTTCTTCAAGTTGCCTCCATGCCATCCATTTGGTCAGCATGATGAGAATAATGTCGTGACACATCAAATGTAACTGATACCGCCCAACCCAGTCAGCCCATCACCCCAAATAACCGTCCACAACGAGGAAAAAAAAAAAAAAAAACCTAGAAGATGTGGACGCAGTTGATTTATATTGGCATTAAAAAACAATATATATAAAAAAAGACATTTATTCCACACCCAACAAGCCAACCCTACAAGCCAACACCAACTACGCAAAAAATAAAAATAATCCACCTCCCCTTTCCAACATCTGTACGATATCCAAACCTATTTATTATAAATAATTTGAAAAATATATATATGAACACCATAAACCCCCACCAAAAAACACCCTCCCTCATGCCTCATATTCACCAGTCCGTGCATCTGCCTGCACTATTGTATGTATGTATGGATGGTCATGTCATATCAGTGTCGTAGATTCATCAGATGAATCCTGTAGCAAAGAAAAAAAAGATCTCCACACTTCCTCCCCGGTTTCCCAAATGCGGTCCGTCCGGCCCTGCCTGTATGTATGCGCCAGAAATAGACAAAAACCAAGCCGCAGGTGGCCTTAGGGGGGGTATAGAGGGTGTAAAGCAGGATAAAAGCAGCCAGTGTAAGGGAAGAAATCAGAAAAGAAAAAAAGGGAAAGATGGATATTGGTATCTGGATGCAATACGCCTTTGATGGCAAGCAAAGTAACGAGAAATAAAAAGCCAACAATATCTCGAAAAGTCTTCTGCGTAAATAGGAAAAGTAGGGGAAAGAGAGATCTTTGGGAGTGTGCAGATAAGAGAGATAGAACTCCACAGCCTAAAACAACTTGATTCGAAGCCGCGCATGTCCCTTTCCATTCCCATTTTCATTTTCCCGGTGTGATCAATGCCCGACGAAGCCGCATCCCGACCAAAATATGGGAAATCACATAGGTAAAAAGGGGAAATTCGACGGAAATGTTTCCAACACCAGATTCCGATGCCAAGGAAAATAAGGGAGGAGGGGAGGATAGGAATGTTTAATAGGCGACATCATCGTCCATAAGATTGAAATTAGGCCCCAAGGGGCGGTTTCTGAGGAGCCAGTATTCGGAAGCCACTGCAAGCTATTCTGACGAATAGCTATATCAGACAGCGCTTTCGCCCGAGGAGGGATTCGACACGACCAGGCGCGGAAACAGAGGTATGACGGGGGAAAGGAGAGCTTGAATCCCATATTACAAGACAATCTTGCAAAACGAGTAGAGAGCGTGATCGTTGGTCGAATCTAGCTTGAAAATATCATCCCGCGTGAAATGGGTATCCCACTTCCGCTCCTTCGCTAAAACCAACTGCCTCAAGTCTCAAGTGACCGATGTAAAACGATCTTCAAAAATTGGCGTCGTGACTTCAGACCCCCGTTCACCGTGGAGAGGCCGAATAGATCGCAGGCGAAGTCGGCCGCCGATGTGCAGTCTGTCCTTTCGTGGGGATCGCTGCCGGAGCCGATGTTCTCTTGGCGTTCATGGCCATCTTCTTCCGGAGATCCGTGAGCCGCGTACGAATACTAGCGATCACTTCTTCATCAGTTAGCACGCTTCCCAACTTCGAAACCAACATTATAACAATCCACTTACTTTTCGTCAGAGTCTCACGATCCTTCGCTAGAATTCCGTTGATCGCGCCATCATTCTGCTCCGAGGGCCCTTCTTTATCTTCATGGTCGGCGTTCCTCGACTCAGTTTCCTCATCGTTTTCCAGAATGGCCTCAAGCATGCGGATCGCAGTCACATAGGCTATTTCGCAACTGGGCCATTCATTGACACTGGTAAGTTCGTTGATCGCCGCACTCCTACTCATATCCAAGGCCCGGTCATACATGAGCCTCTCCGCCGTTACCCCGGAGCTCACCACAACCTGGTCAACAGAAGTCCCCAGGCGCGGACTATTAATCGATTGACGCGAATGGTTGCTTGGATGTGACGGATGTGATGGCGGTAGTAGCCTCTGAGCCTCGATCAATTTCAGAGTCACAAACTCTGCTTTTTCCAAAATCTCGTTGAACCGGTTTCGAACCCACTGGACCACGTTATTCACACGGTTGGCAACAGCTGGAGTTGAGGAGCCGTTCTCTTGCCTCGAGCTCTCAGAAACGATATCTCCACGGTTCTTGCGAGCCCACCATGCACCTGCGATATCCATGCACTTGGCAAGTATAGAAAGTGATTTGACATAGAGCACGAGAGCCTCTTCGGATAACGTCACCATAGCGTCGTGAGTCAAACCAGAATCCGTTGGATCAGTTGGATCAGTATCCGCATTAGGAGAGACGGCAGTCGGGTGAATGGCTGTATCAGGTTGCATTGACGGAGCCAATGGTATTATTTGCTTATACTTGACTTCTGCAAAACCGTAAACAACATCGCTACGGGTTGCACACTCCTCAATAATCTGTACAGTCTTCGTATCTTCATCCAATGCAACCTGCGTCTTGGCCCCATCTCCAATAACTACCAGGCTAGATTGGCCAAGCGGGTAAGCAGGGAAAGGATTGTACGCCAACGGAGGTGATCTTCCCCCCTTCGTGAAAGCCAAGGGAGGAGAAAATCCCACTCCAAATAGCCGTCCGCTAGCCATATTAAGCGCCTTGGAGATTGCAGAGGTCGCAGAGCCAGGACTCGGGCCATATCTTCTTTCATATGAACTTTGCCGGTGATGAGTCGAATCTGCTCTCGGCCGCCCGGTAACCAACTGTAGCGCTCGAGCTGGGGCGCCCTGGGATGGGTTGGGTGAATGCGAAGGGGTGGTGGAACGACGGACAATCGCGCCCGCTTGACGCGCTGAGTTCTGATTTTGCTGATGTATTCGAGGGCTTGCAGCAAGCTCGTCAGCAAAAGCATTCACTTCCACTGCTCTCTTCTCTACGACGACATAGTCACGTTCAAACGCCACCTCCTGGGCGGCTTGCTCCCGTTCTCGTTCGGCGTCCTTTTCGTCAAACGGTGGCTGAACAGGAGACTCAGGCCCTTCCTTGAATAAGGACGATCCCGGGGAAGATGTGTTTCGACTTCGCTGCCGTTCCATAGCATAGGCAGCATAAGTTGGATCAGCCGAGTCGGGTTGTTTGGGAGACGATGGCTGTGATGTTACACTTGGGCGGCGCCCTGTTACAGCAACACGCTGTAAATCATTCTTCTCCCGGCTTCCAACATGACGTACAGCAGCGGGTCGTGTAAAGTTTCCTGAAAGCGGGCGGGGAGTGATTGGCCGTTGAGTCTCAGCTCTATCGAAGGACCGACGATTCGATGGCGAAGACGAATATGGGGAATCTCGGTCCAGTTGGACTGGCTCGGGCTTTTGCGCGTCCCCAGAAGGTTTTATATCCCGATCACCATCAACCAGGCCGGGAATGTCGTCCTTAACAAGAGGCGACTTGAAGAAATCGCTGAAACTCATTCTCACCACCGGATTCCGTCGAAGTAGATGCCTAATCGTCCATTTCATGTCCTGCGAGGCCACGCAGTGTTCGGGGAACCTGATTTTATCCTCGGCATGTTCAATCTTCTTCAGTAGATCCACGTGGTTCATGGCTCGGAAAGGGGGCTTGCCAACCACCATCTCGTACAAGACAGTGCCCACAGACCATAAATCCGCTTTGGCATCATATTTCTCGTACCTCAAAATTTCAGGCGCCATATAGAGAGGGGATCCGCAGAGAGTATCAGCAAGGGACGTTGACGGAAGTACTCTGGCAAACCCGAAATCAGCCAATTTGAGCAACGGCAGCGACTCAACGCCGGCTAAAGGAGTGTATAGATATTCATTTTCTTTAAACATTGGGGGAGGAGGGTAGTCTCCGCTCGCAATCGGTCTGGGAGGAGGGCTAAGCAAGAGATTCTGAGGCTTTACGTCCCGATGGACCAAATCTCTCGATCGAAGGAAAGCGAGAGCACTGGCGAGTTGCTTCAAGAAATGGCGGATTAGGACTTCATTGAGCCCACCGCCAGCGGGATTCGGGTATCTCTGGATCAATTTGCGAGTGAAGTCGTGAGTGTGCAACGTATCACGTTTCTTGATGAAATATGATAGGTCTCCAAGGTAACAATATTCCATAACCAGATGGATCTGGCTGGCCGTTTCTTGGCAATCCAAGAGCATGACGATGTGAGGGTGATGAACGGTCCTGAGAATCTGGATCTCTGATTTCAAATTCTCCTTCAGTTTGGTGCTCAGTTTTCTGTTGTACACCGATTTGATTGCAACTGGAGCTCTGTTTGTCTGTTTGTTGATCACCGTCAGCATACCGATGGTCTTTTCAAAAAGCAAGGATAAAAAACATGGCTCTATAGCCTACAAAACAAAACAAGACCTCGAAATCAAGTCCAGGCCTCCTAGCTCACCGCATTGTAATCTAAGCACTGGGTACACTTACAGTGTGGAAACCGCGGTAAACCATGGCAAAGCTACCACGGCCAATCTCCTCCATCCGAGTATATTCCCCTATCTGCACCGGCACAACATCTGGGTCTTTGCGACGGCTGGTCGGCAATGCACGCGGCACCCTAGGAGTTGGGGTTGCGTTCTTGGGCAAATCCATGATGGGCTGTCAAAGGGTGTCCAAACACCCGGGGAAAACGATCACGTCCACGACAGCGGTATAAAAATCGATTCCTTAGACCAGAGGCCCATCAGGAAGGACTCGAGCAGCGGTGTTGGGATTTTTAAAAAGAAAGGGTCGAGGAATAACACGGCAGGCGTTCGGGTGAGTTTCTAGAGGCAACCGAGAGGTATGAAAGATAGACGCGGCAACCTGCAGGACAAGCCCCGATGGTGTTTGAAGGCGGGGGGGAAATGGACGCAGGCTGCTGGGCCGTGAGCGGGATTGGGATTGCTGGAGGCCTAGGCCGGGGATCGATGGTGCCGCTGATAATCGAAATGTAAATATACAGCCAGATGGGCAGTGGAGGGGAGCGGATAAGGCGGATAGCTCGCGGAGGAAGAAGATAGCAAGTGATAGAGGCCGTAGAGGGAACGACAGAAGATGGACGAAGGAAGATTCGCCGGGGGGAGCTGGGATGCTGGCTGGGAGGACGGTGAGCTCTGGGCTAACTAGGCGCTGATTGGCCGGTATAAAACAGGGCGAGCTGCAGATGGTGATGGGACGAAACAACGGCAGATGGCTGACGATGACAGAGCTCGAAGCTTGAAGGTCGAAGGTCGCCGGGGGATATACTGCACCAGACGCAGGCGGTGGCAGGGTAACTGGGGACAGCTGATAGATAACTAGAGGATGCTGGGGGTGATAGATAGGATATAGATAGCAGCAGCAGCAGCAGAGGGAGACTGACAACTACTATGTACCACAGGGCGGGAGGGCGGGATGAAGCAGCCCTTATGTATAGCGTGGGAGAGCAGAGGATGAGCAGACACAGCGTGGAGGAGGAAGACGAAGAAGAAGAAGAGGAGGAGGAGAAGAGGAGAGGAAGATCGAGAAGGTTGATGACAGACCAGACCCCGTGCTGCCCGAGTCAGGCAGGCAGCCCGCGGTACTTCCATTTGGCGGGCGCTGCCTGCAAAAGCCAGGTACCACCGCCCACGCTGAAACACCGCCTTAGGAGCTCCACAGCGGCAGAACCCCGCCCCGTGACTGGCTGGCTGGTTCCCCCCCAGATGACGCCAGGCCGGATCGGGACCCCACGTCCCCACCCGGCCTTGGCGGCGCTCGAAGTCACTGGAACCTCGATTCCCGCCTGTTCTCTGTGTGGCTGGAGGTACCTGGTACTTGCCACCGCGTTCCCCAGCCTGTCGTCAGTCGCCATGTCAGTTGCGAACTCTGAACTATATCAGGGACTAATGGGATGATATAGAACTCATGGGCTAATGCATTTATGCCTGTGTTGCTGGCATCTGTCTGCGGAACTGTGTATGCCATTTGGCTGAAACACGGCGTTATCAGCCTTGTTAAGTACAACATGGCTAAGTTCTTCACTGCTGGCATCATCCTTAAGTTATGCATGTATGCCTGTCTACGTCTTAAAATATCTTATATATGGATGGATGCGGGAAGTTCGTCACTAAAACTGCTGGCAAACCTTGACATATCTGCCCCTGTGCAAACCATAGTCGAGAGCAGTGACTCGAAATAAAAATCTGGAAATGGGCTGGTCTCAGGGCTGCTTTGCCCCTTTTATTATTGTCTACTATATCTAACGCAACCCAGACCAAGATTCTATCGTATAAGACATTATTTGTAAGCCTACAGCCATGGCTCTCCTCTATGTGTATAGTGCTGCCCCATCAATTATAAACACAGAAATATAATCAACCCTCCCAAAATGAAAAAAAAAAAAAAAAAATGGGGGCGGGCATCAAATCCCCAACCCTCTCACAACCAACCACAACCCAACCGGTACAACAACATTATCATTCCCCCCCGTCAACACCGCCTCCATAAAACTCGACCCCATCGCCGCAACCACACTCTTCCCCACAATCCCCATCCACCCATCCCCATCCCCATTTCCATACCTCTCCCACCCCCCAACAACCAACCACCCCCTAGCCACCAACAACCCCACAAACACCGCCCCCGCAAACGCCACACTCCCCTCAATACTCTTCCCCCCGCCCCAGAACCACTTCCGCCTGCCAAACCTCCTCCCAACCAACGACGCCGCCGCATCCCCCATCCCCACACAAACCACCCCAGAAACCATACTCACATCGCGCCCCGCCACCCCCCACCCCTCCCACGGCGGACTGCCAACCCTCTCCATCCCCGCCAGCGACAGCCACAGCGGAATCGCGCAGCCGACGAGCAGGAAGATGTGCGACACAATGACGGGCCCGCGATGGTCGCGCCCGTCCACATACGGCGCAAGGAAGTACGTGAGCGGTCTGGAGATGGGAGGTAACTGGGAGGCGCGGAAGAGGTCTAGGAGGAGGAAGATTGCGAGTACGAGCGTGAGCGCGAGCGCCGCGAAGGGCGGGTCGATGAATGTTGTCGGCAGGAACATGGCGACCATCATGCCGTGGAAGACTTTGCGGCGCGTGTCGACCTGCACGGAGCCGCTGAGGCGGAGCACGATGGCGAGGCCGGTTAGGATGACGAGGGCGCAGTAGCCTATTATTAGCAGGCGGGTGGTTGCTTCGCCGATCGTGCTGGTGCGGAGGTGTTCGAGCCGGCCGAGGTGGCAGGTTGAGTTGGTGGTGTCTGAGCTGTCGCGGTTGGGGGGGATGCGGATCCAGCTTTCTAGGTTTGCTTTTACGAGCCAGAAGCGGAATGAGGGGATGTTGCCGAATAGGTAGCCGATGGCCCAGCCGAATGGCTCGTTTCCGTGCAGCGCGTTTTGGCTGACATATCTCCGGATGGGGAGGAGGATTATGAATAGGGTGGCTGCGTAGACGTATATTGCGTAGAGCCATTTGCGGACCTGGGCTTGCGCTACGGTTAGGGAGAGAAAGGATTGGAGATTAGGTGTTATTAATCGTTTGCGTCGGCCACCAGGGGTGGTCTTGATGGGGGGGTTCGCATCATCATCATCGTCACCAATTGTAAGTATGTGTATGGACTTCACTTGTTCGCCCGCAGGGGTTAGTGGTGATATGACGTCCTTTTTAGGTTTGACGTTATCCTCTGTAGATGCCGGATTAATCTGGTCCTCAGCCAGGCCGTCCATGGAGCTATCCGGCCCATGCCAGCTCGTATTTTGGTTTTCTCTCCTTTTATTCGTAGAAAACCCTCGAACAGGGACGTCGTCACTGTCTGAAAACACCTCCCCTGTCTGCCCAATTTGGCTCAGCCTGTAGCAAAGGTTATGATCGAGGGTCTTGAAGAACCGTTTCGGTCGACTCCCTCCGCTGGGTGATCGACGGAATTTCCAGGTGGGAACCCGTGCTAAAATAACTTCCCAGCGCAGAACATGCCGGCATAGAATGAACATGCCAAGCCCACCCAGCCAGAGCAAGGATTTGAGAATTTCTGCCTGCGGCGAGCGCGCGAAAAGTAAGATATTTATGAGGCCCGTCGCGAGAAGCTGGAGTTCGGTAGGTAGAAGACTAGTAGTGAGAAGGAAATGTAATGTTGTTACAAGAGCCTGGTGTAGAGGGAAGATAAGCAGTAAGAGCTCGGGATTAAGCCCTCGGAGAGCCACAGGGCTCTGAGGAGGGACATCCGTAACGAGGAGAGGAATAATGCTGACGAGCCAATGCGTAATGGTACATCCGTGGAAGAAGTCGGAGAAGGGTATAACAGGAGGCGGAATTGAGGAGAGACAGAGTATTATATTCGGGAGAATTAAGGTCTGGTTGCCGTGTACCAACGACAGCGCAACGAGAATCGGTAGAAGGACGGGGTATATCAACGGCGCAGGATCGAAATCTGTCGAGAACGGGAGCGTCGCGATAGCTTTCAAGCTATACCGTCGCCGGAACCCGCGCGAGGATATTCGAAACGGGAATATACAGTAAAGCACAAGAATCGTAATCGAAAAAGTCGCCAGCTCTAACCCAGTAAACCAGTCCAAAGTCAGCACAAGTTCATTAACCCATATCAATAAATCCAGAAAGCATACCTCTATCCCAATCCTCAGCAGCGCCCCTCACCCCATTCCCAAAATACACCGTCGCAGCAACAAACAGCACCAGCACGGTCTCCGACACCCTCCGCAGCACCTCGATCCTCGTCCGGCGGACAGCCCGCCTGCGCATCCCCGCCTCATCCGCATCCGTAGGGTCACTCGAGTCCCTCCTCGAAGCATTCGACCGCGACCTCCGAAGCGCAGCCCAGGAACGATCCCCCGCCGTTCCCGCGCCTTTCCCACCCGGCCTTGACCGGTTCTGTGGCGCAGGCAAGACTTTCAGCAGACCTATGCTCTCATCGTCCGCCTCGGTCCCGCTGTCGCTGGAGGTCTTTGGCGAAGGCTTCCATGGCGGGGTATAATGGGTGCTGCTTTCGCCGCTTTCTATCAGCGGCGGGTTGCTAGCCGGGGGGAGGGTGCGGGAGCCGCGACGGTGGTAAGGGTGCGGGGACCTCGAGAGCTGGCGGTTTAGCTTGTCGTCGGGGGTTGGTTTGGGAGGGAGGGGGATATTGTTTTCCTTGTTGTTGCCCGCGTGGAGATCCCGGGCCGCCATAGCATTCTGTTCTGGTGTTTGGTTTGGAATTATTTCGCCGTACGTGAATGGATCACCTTGTAGCCATCGTCGGCTGGGGCGGTGTGAGAGCAACGGCGTGCGGTTTCGTAGGGGGTTTAGTGAAGAATGCCAAATGAGGAGGCCCAAACATGTCCTGAAAGCAGTGCATTTGCTTTCTCTGAGCGTGGGAGTGAATCTGATAACTCTCAACTATCCCAGTTGGTTTGGGTGGTTCCAGATCACATGTTCTCCGGGGTATGATGCAAGCTCCAACGGTCAAGGCTATTTTTAACTCCACCAACAGCCCCCTTATCATTAACCCCGAAATATACATCACCCATTGTCTTCTCTGGATTCATCGTCGGCATTATCAGCTTCTATTATACACTGCAATAAACTATTTCGTTTTTGTCCTCGTATGCACAACAATTCCAGCAGCCAGTCTCGTCCCCTTCGGCCCCCAGACAGATTTACAGGGCACGATCTGCCCCTGACAGCCGCCTGTATCGAAACGATGGGAAGTATAAATCGTGCAGTTTGTGTGGTCGATATTAGCGCCCCCTTTCGCCTTTGCAGAATCCACTGCCTGCTGTATGCACTTTTCCAAATCCAGACCAGGCTCATTTTGAATCCCAATGCATGAAAATGTGCCAACGCTCTGTCCCATGGTATGACTTGACTGCAAATTGCCTGTTTCCTCTTCGGACATCGTAAGTATATCCGCCCGCAGCCCCAAACCCTGCCACTCAATATCACTCGCTCGCGGCAGTTCATCGACCTGTACCGCAAAAAACGGCGGTGTGGAGCTATCCCCCCTGACTATATCGAAATTCGGAAGATTCCTAGCACCGTCCTCTGACGACGACGAGAGACCTAGATCTCGCTGGTTTCCGTATTTGAGATCCCACGCATCAAACTCCGGTTCCACGTCTTCCTCCTCTTCGTCGGCAGCAGAGGCAGGATCACGGTTCACATGCTCCCAGATATCCCAGGCAATCTTAGCCTTTGCAGGTATATTCTCGCCCCCAGCTAGGAACGCCACTGCTCCTAACCACCAGTCGACCTCCATGACCTTCCCTATCCGCCACAGGTGTTGGATGGATAGAACTGAGCGGGAAACAAAGCCGTTAAACCAATCGTCACTGTCACCAGGATTGTACATGTCCATCGACCCCGGGTTCAGGGGTATTTGTCCCGCGATATAAACCAGCCCGCCGTCTCGGTCAATTCTTGACTCTCTGTGCAGAGGGACACACTGTGCCTGCGAGTATGGCCCAATGTTCGCCGGTGCCCAATATGACCGCGACTGAACATGTAAGCCGAGCCTACCTTCCCGCGGAAGCATGTCGATGATGAAAGATGCAATCACATCGACACCAGGAGGCATACTATCACCGCATGCAACACACACTCTAGCAGGCGGGTTCGGTTTGGTAAACAGTGAGGCATATATTGGGTTCATCGAAGCAAAGTCGTCCATTGATCGTAGGAGTACCGTTGCAAATACTATATCCGAAGTGGACTTTGAATCGTATGTATCATCCGTAGTAGAGCGTAGAATACTCTGAAGCTCCTGTGCAATAGCAGCCATTTGATTTCCCGCCCCAGGGCCAGCCTCAGGCGCAGAAAGGTTCGAAATAGTCCAAACATTCTCCCCCTTTTCCAGCAGCACATCCACCCTCCATCCCTCCCCCCCCTCCCCAACAATGAAATCCGACCCCTCTTCCCGCAAGACACCCTCGTACTCTCCCCTCCGCACCACCATCCCGTCCAATAACCCCTTAAACTCCCCATCAAAAACCCTTGGCACCCTCACCAACCCCAACCCTCCATCCCCTCCATTCCCCTCCCCTTCCTTCCTCACACACCTCGCTCCCCGAATCCTCACCCCCGCCACCCCCCCCTCCCCAACCCTCCTCTCCACCCTCCCCACCACAATCCTCCCCCGCCACAAACACCCCGGCCCATCCAACGCAATAGTCTCATACTCCCCACCCTCCCCCAACACCGCCCCCTCCACCTCCCTCCCCCCCACAAACCTCCCCATCCCCCTCACCACCCCCCTCCTCACCCTAGCCCCCCCATCCCCATCCCCATCCCC
>JANTQH010000287.1:0-12009 GCA_032988465.1 Onygenales sp. PD_10
TTAACTGACCATATAAATTACACTAAGGAAGGTCAGTTGACTGACCTCACCTAGCGTAGTCAGCTGACTGATTCTGATGGTCAGTTGAACTGTAACCTGAGGTCCGCTCCGCCGATCCGCTCCGACCTCAAAATCCGGTCTTACTGTCGGAATATCCAAAGCAAGATTTCAACAGTTCCAATACTATAGTTGTATCTTTTCTGACATGGTGCTACATTTCAAACACCGCTCCAGTGGTCTGTTTGCATAGACGTGCCATAATAGTATGTTCAGGTTCGTTCCAGGCGACTCTGACGGCCTTCCGCATAAGCGGAGGCAATCCCAACGGGCGTGCCAAAGTTGCCGAAAACGCAAGGTGAGCAATTCTTCTGTGGCTTGTAGAGCCAAGACTTGGAGAACTATGGGGTTAACTGGGTCCTGTAGAAACGCTGTCTTCATACGGGTCCCGCTACTCAGCCGCCGCCCGCCAATTTAGGGCCACCAAGGGGAGGGTCGGAGCGGTCGCCGAGTTCGCCGCATATCCGTGACTCAATACGGCCCTCTGCTTCACCTCAGACGCGGTTTGGCGGACGCAGCAGCCGGCCAAATTTCTCTCCCAACAACGAAGATCAACACTTGTCCCCGAACTATCAACCCGCAGATGCTTCATCTAGTACAGCCCCGACCAGTCCAGCCCTTGCCATCACCAGGGCAAACGAAGAAGATGAAGACGAAGCTAGATTCGTTGGAGATCTAAATCCCGAAGGTATATTTCTCGCTGCAACAAGCCCAGAAAGCACAGCAAGCTCCTCCAACCGTGGAGTAGGGGTTTGGTTGTCCCGTAGAGCTGCGGACAGTGCAAAGCGAAAATTATCTCGCTTTACCCTAGATGAGGTGAGGCCATATTCGGTTAATGGTCCAGAATCCATGATTTCGAGTGTTATTCGACCATGTCTAGAGGATCAATGCCTACGTCTCCTGCCTTCCAAAACAGATGTGGCTGAACTTACCACGATATATTTTCAAGAGATTCATTCCATATTTCCCGTGTTGGACAAAGAGAACTACTTTTCAATGGTAGCTGACTCGCCCGCAAAAGTCCTCCTGACACAAGCTATCTGCCTTGCCGCCAGCGCCAATAAGAAGTCAAAGGCATTTTACAGTCTGGCTACAAACAGACTAAATTCGCATGATGAAATCGCTGGGCAGCTATCATCGGCCATAAAGATGTTGCTGGACTTCAAATTAGTCAAGGATAAGATCGTATTGATTCAAGTCCTCACTTTGTTGTCACTTTTTACACAGCTATCTGGCGATAGTCATTCTTCCGCCGAGCTTACCTCCAGGACTGTCAGTTACGTCCATACTACTGGTATACATCTCCAAACTCACATGGACCGTCCCGACCACAAATATGTTACAAGGCTGTTTTGCTGTGTATGGGTATTGGATCGATTGAATGCTGCATTTCATGGAAGGCCGGTTTTAATGCACGACCAGGATTGTGGACGCGATATGGAGGTATGCTTTAAAGAGCAAGAGGGATGTTTCCAACTCTTCCTTCGGGTTGTTCTCCTCCTTGATAAAGTAATTGCTCTTTATCGCCCAATACCTGGCGGAGATATTATGAGCTGGGATCATGATTTCCCTACCTTTGAAGATCTCCTTCAAAGAAGTGGTGCTACCAGCATCAGTTCCCCTTTATTAGGTATGTGATCAAACCCTTCAGTGTAGTATTTGCCATAGCTCTAATGTTTCATTTTTTAGCTACAATTGAGACCCTATATCACGCAGTTGCAATGCTGAGTTACAGGTCTCAGTCCCTAAAAGAACCTGCTCAGTCTTCGATCTCGTACCTCCGACAATGTCTCTCAGCGACCCGAGTCATCTCTCTAGTAGGCGAAGAGTTTCATGACCAACTATGTCTTCTACCAATAGTCCCATATGCGATTTCGCTTGCTCTACGAATTTACTACCGCGATCTTCGGCTCAGCAAGGCACCACTATTTCGTGCAAGGTCACGGAGGCAATTGCTAATTGCTTGCGGGATACTACGCGATTTGGGAGAGTTCTACTCCTCGGCATTATTGCTTGTACAGCTCGCGGAGCAGACGGTCCATGAAATGGATAAAATCTGCACATCAATGAGCTCGACTGGGCAGCATGAGCTTGTGAACGATCGGGTTGCCAGCCACGAGTCTACCGGCAATATCCCCCCATCGATCAGCACGACCCTACCAAATGTAGGAAATAGGGGCGTGGAAGTTCAGGCCGACAACGTACATGAGGATCACGTCCAGAGTGACTCTAATATAAGCGCGTTCGACCCATTACTCTTTGACAACATGCCTGCCGATATTGACATATTTGCACACTTCGATCCTAATTTTAATCTAAACGCTATCGACGCAGCCTTGGGGGATAATATTAACCCCTCATTCCCTATGGATTTAGACTTTATTTATCCTACAGGGTAATATTTCACGCCAGCATGAGATTGATTGATACACTGCGAAATAGGTCGATTGATCAACGATTCGCCATCTTTGAGAACGCTCGATCAACTTATGTAATGATAACCTCTAATTATCAATGGCTCCTTCCGTCGATTTGAATTTCGAGAATGCACCTCGAGACTCATGCATCTGGATGCCCTGAGTGGTAACATGGCATGATATTGATCCCAGAGTCCTTCGCCTGAAATCGCGCTTTTCTCCGTTCATGGGCCTTTTGATGATCTAAATGCTCAAACTCCGCCATGAGAAACATTTGGGTATTTGTAGCAATACCATTGCCGGTAGTAGCAGGAGGGAGGGGTGGTTTGACTACCTGTGCCGCTGGCAGAGGAGCTACCCAGAAATCCCGGTCTTCATATAATAACATGATATAATGGCCTGAGGAGTCTTGCCACTCTGAACTCGTTGCTTTAACCATGTACTTGAAGCCACCGTCGGATAGGAATAGGATCACCGTGTCCTTTTTGGCTCGAAATCTAGTCGGCTTGCGGAAGGTTTTCGGGTCGAAAAGCCACATCTGGGTGGAGATGACTGTTGGAAGGTGGTCTCCGAAATCGCTAGGCTCGAAACCAGCTGTTATACGCGAAAGGATAAAATTGACGAACTCACGCGCCTGCACGTCTTCTGGTACTAGTCTCTGAGTTATTATGGCCGGATTTTGGTCGGGGGTGAGGGAGCGGATGCATTCTTTTCGATGGGCGCTTTCAGGGTCGTTCCAATCTGAATCCTGACAGGATTCAGAGCAATATCTGAATACCTGGCAGTCTGCTTTCTCTGAGCGTCCTTGAACTGTTGGATTCAGGCAAAGGGATTATCTTACCTGGGCATACTAGTTGGCTGGCGTCTTTGCAGCCAAAGCGATCACATGTGCTTTTTATTTCAGGTTCCGGTCGAGAGGAAATACGTTTGAATTCCTCCGTGTTTGCTCGATTCTGAAATACCAAGAATGGACGGTTCAAAGTCTCCTGTCCAAAGGCATCAATCCATTGCTTTAGCCCTTCGTCCTTCCCGCCGTGATCAAAATCTTCCGAAACTCGCATGAGCTTGTTGGCGAAATCCGCGACAAGTATGTGTTTGTTTCCAAGCACTTCGCGGGAGAGACTCCATCCCTTTCGATAAACCTCCTCCGCTTTGCTTAACCTCCCGTATCTTTCATACACGCAACCCAGGTTGTTCATCCGCCATAAGGAATCGAAGTGCTTCTCTCCATTCCTCGATATTGACAACTCTAAAATTTTGATGTGGATGTTTTCAATGTCTGTAAGGGGCGGGGATGATTCCGCCGAGTTGCTCTTGGTAAATCGATCCCCAGGCACGTACTGGCTATTAAATATCAGTTCAAGCTTGAACTGTTCCATCTGCCGCTCCGCCTTTTGCACTGGTCCCTTGTCAATTCGGTCCTCTTCAATCGAGGTAATTTCCTGAAAAAATTTGTCCATTATACCGGGATCACATCTTGATGCCGAGCCAAACTCCTTAGGGGTCATTCCGGAGTGGTTTTTTATTTTTCTGTCTGCCCCTCGACAGATTAGAAAGTCAACAAGCCCCGAATCACCGAGTCCATATGCTATATGGAGTGGTGTCATGCCTTGGTGGCATTGAGCATCTACATTTGCCCCATTCAGCAGCAAGAACTGCATGGCTGGTATAATCCCGTTCATTGCTGCAAGGTGAAGCGGCGTATTACCTATGTTGTTAGGTCGATGGATATCGGTCATCAAGGTGGTAAGATTTTCAAGAAAATGCATAACCATCGAGGGATCCCGACATGAGAAACTATCATGGATCGAGGTATTCCCAGTCACCGGGTTATCCATCAAGACAGCACCGCGAGCGCTAGTCGGTAAGCGTCGAACATGACCGATCAAAATATCGAAAATATCTTTCTGGGAACTTCGCATTGCTCGAGAAATCGCATTGAGGCCACTATTTGTCCGGACGCTAACATCTGCCCCCGCTTTCAGAAGTTCGTTGACACGGAGAGTATGACCTTCCTCTCCGCAGGCAGCTTGTAAGGGGGTCATACCGTCAACAGAACGCTGGTTTATGAACGAGCGCGCCCGTGGAAAAGACAAAATGTACTGCAAATTTTGCAAATCCCCCTTCCCGCTCGTCCCATGCACTCCTGACTTGAAAGGGTCTGCACCCATTTCAACCAAATATTTCGCGACGAATGATGCATGGGGCGTGGGTGACAGTATCGCTTTCATGAACGGCGTGACACTTTCATCACTTAATGCGTCTATATCGGCACCATATTCGAGGAGGAGCCGAATTATCAGCTGTCGATGATTGTTATCCTCGTCTGGAAAAGGAGCAGCAGGCACAAATTTATCTCCGAAAATATCATAATAATCGAAATACTCGTCATCTCCCACATGCACCTGGCGAAAATTTTGGCCAGATATTTGATGAAGCGGTGTCTCGAGGTTATTTTTGAAGTCCCTAGCATTTGGATCTGCGCCGCATGCTAGCAACATAGACAACATCACTGGTCGGAGCATTTTGACGCTGAGATGGAGCGCTGTCATTCCCATGTACCGGACATTAGGGTTTGCCCCAAGCGACAGAGCAAAGCCCAGATTAAAGGGCCGATTGTGAGTGACCATCTCGAAAATAGGGGGGTTATAATTGTCTATTGTCCTGGATTTGGACAGACTTCCGGCCATTAACGGTTGGATACCGTCCATGCTCTGTTGGCGTATAGCATCCCGTCTCCAGTAAGGGGGGTATTCTACACTCTCCTCGGGCACGGCCACAATGTTCTGCAGCCCCAAAAGCATTTCACAAGCCGGTATTGAACATCCGTTTAACGCTCTATTGACAGCGTCTGAGCCCAGCATGATACCCCAGGGGACACCTAGGTCATATAAAAGGCTGGCCATTTGGAGGTCAGATCTAATAAATGCCCTCACAAACGCCATGTCAAAGGACACATCAATGAGGAACTTGTGATCGTAAACAAGGGAATGAAGTATGTTTGATGCCCTTTGATCCGCTGCCGCAAGTACAAGGGCCTGTCGCATAGTTGGCGAAACCGCGAGGCCATTTGATGTGAGGAGCTTGCTTATGGGAATCGGATCATCTTGGCCTATCGCGCTCCATATATGTGGAAATGGTTCCAGCGCCGGATATTGGTCAATATTTCCTTGCTTTAGGGCAGGCAATTTGACAATAGAGTCGTCAATCGCTCGTAGCAGGCCTTTTTCCACAAGCTCAGTGTCCAGTTTCAAGAAAACGTCCAGCAATCGTCCCGGCAGCCGTTCCTGATAAATTCCCTTTGGGACGTACGCCCTTAGCCTCGGGGTGTCTAAGTAACGGAATAGACACCCAAGCATCCATTCGACTCGTGTCTGCCTGGTAAGGCCTGGAATAACCCCGATAGAATTCTGCTTCGTCGCTCTCTCTAACCGGAACACCATCTCTCGTCCAGTGACATTTCCCTCCAAACCTGCTCGGGCGAACCAAACCATTGCCTTGTCAATACTATATTGCGTTCCGAACGCCCTGATCATGCAGAATCCAACATTCACCATGGCTTCGTCTCTTTTCATGGAGCCATTTCCTTGTGCTGCGGACATAAAACTTCTGAAGAGTGGTTGTCTTAGAGCTTCTGGAATGGAATGATGACACGCATGCTTCATTTCCATACGCGCTCTCGTGAAGAATGTTAGGTCTTCTGGTATCGGAGCCCGTGTATCATCGACCCGCGGAATGTTGGCACCGTATTTCGGAAGCCTATGTGGCGTGCAAGAGCTAAGTAAAATCGAAACCCTCAGTAACGGTCAATAAATCGAGGGTCTAGTTGAGTAGATTTACCTAAGGGCACTGCTGATATCCTCCCGCTTCGCTCTGGCAGAGGGTTCCATATGTAACATTTTTGGGATCAGCCGGAGAAATGGGAGCGGTAGGTTATATTCTTTATACCATCCATCGGACTTGTGAACTTCCCAGTTTTGTACTTCCTACAAGGCGGTCAGCATATTCCATTGGCGATAAGACTGGTATGGCGTAGATGAATTACATCTAAAACATCGATACCGGGTGCTGTTAGATTCTCCCATAAACCTGATTCTTGGCCCTGTCCTGTTCGCTGAAATCTCCACTTTGATGCGAAAAGTTCGCTAATACTATCCTTGAATTTCATGTTCGAGATCTCCAGTACTGTCCAGTCTTGCTCGGCAAAGGGCAGTTCACCCAATAGAACGAAGCAAGCAAGAAGACCATAGGAATAAATGTCCCTTGATTTGGTTTTGCCGGACGCGGCGAGTGCTTGGGGTCCGTTCCGTAGACACTCTGGGGCATTCCAATACTCAGTGTCTCCCGCTTCAAAATCCGCCCTGTTAGTGCGAGAATATGCCCGCGAGAATCCGAAATCTGATAGTTTTGCAATCGATTTGGCATCAGAACTTCGAAAAACAAGGACGTTCTCCGGTTTAAGATCCCCATGTACAACATCAAGATCGTGCAAAGCCTCGATGCCCTCGAAAACATCCCTCAAAAGGGACATCTTGGTAGGGCCATCTACTTCCCTACCCGTGATCAGTTCTCTCAAGGTTGGATGCTCAGGACAGGCAAGCTCCATGATGAGAATTGGATATATTTCGCAATCCCCTGTTGTGGGACTGAGATGGAACCAAGAGACACCCAAGATATCAACGATATTTGGATGACTTCGTATTCTTTCATGCTGAAGGACGCGAAGCTCTAGGGCAGCAGATCTCAAGATGGCCTGAGACTCCGGATCTCGAGCAGCAACCGGGGCTGAGTTCATTGAATGCAGATTGACATACCTACAGAAGAGCAACCAGAGTAAGCTCATGCATCAACAACAGCGATCA
Source organism: Onygenales sp. PD_10 (assembly GCA_032988465.1). NCBI lineage: Eukaryota > Fungi > Ascomycota > Eurotiomycetes > Onygenales > Onygenales sp. PD_10. Next base: position 7,337 of record JANTQH010000287.1, read on the forward strand.
GAAACAGACGAGTAAAAGTCACACAGATAAGCTAGTGGTGGTCGAGAATGGAAGTTGCTTGAAAAGCAAAAAATATCCATGGGAATTTCGTTACTTTAGAGCCACATTTTTTGATCTGGATTTCCATTGCCCGGCATATACAGACATCGTCCGTCCAGATCCAAGGAATTTAACTTTCTCGAAATCATTCTCGTCGAATATCCGGAGTCCATTATCGAGAGTCTCACTGACGAACTTGTCAATGCGGAATAAGTCGGTGCTATCGCTCACAGAATTGGGCGCATTGGAGGTGCCAGGAGGAGTGAGTAGCTCTTCAAGGGACAATCGAGAAAAGGCCACCCCCGCCGAATCCATATTCTAAGCCGCGAAGATCCAGATCCAGGGGCTCAAACAGTGGGATTACTGAGATGGATGTTTGACCTTGTCGCTGCTCCTTTTGGGGGAAGAAGTTGATGGGAACAAAAGCGGCCTCACAAAGCATCTGGAAAGTTGAGAGATGACATTTTCAGGCAATGCCAGGCCGGAGTAACTAATGTTTCTGATTGCCTAGCCCAAGGCACCCCCAGTCCCTTAATTTTGAGGCTGAAGCAAGCGATCATCCTGAGGTATCAACGCCGGTCGTGTTTGGTGGCCAACTAACGGCCAAGCAACGGTAGGGATATGCTGCTCCATATGGCACCGGCGCTGGTCCTGGCACGCCAATGCTAGTTTTAATGCCCGAAAAAAATCCAATATTAGAAAATCTCTCTGGTTGACTCATGAAGCTATTTTCAGTCCAATTCAGGGATACAAGTTACAACCTTTTGATCTCAGCAAGCTCACCCTGCCCTCCAGGCCTCCCTCGACTGAAAAAGCAAATATTTCACATCCAGTTTAAGGTTGACGTTTGGATCCAGTATAAATGGCTAATTGTTGAGGAGCAGGACAAGAACGACATACACTGGCAGTGCTGTCATCAAACAGCTCCAAAAGTCCCTTCATCCAACTTTGGAATCTACGTCGACCCGTTCTCCTATTTCAACTATATTTTCATACGATGAAGACGACCTTTGCTGAGACCGAATTTTCCCTAGCTTCAGGTGCATTAACCAATACAAATATGCTGCGTTCCAAACGGCGAAAGCCCTCGTGTCGCCTGATCTCCCGGTATCTCGATCTCAGCAGCCAGCTCTCCGATCTTTGTCACTTGTCACAAGCTCCAGAATGGGACTCTTGCACAATACAATAACAGATCATACATTATTTTGCTATTTGAAATCTTTGCGGAAACCCCCGAAGCCAAGATGCGGAGAGACGCTCAAGCATATGAGGCCCTTGCCACACCATTCAATAATATGCGCAATTGAAGTCCATATTGAGAACCCACGGTCTAGAGAGTGAAAGAATTCAAGCCCATCCTCCCACGTTTGGTCTGATTCATGAGATTCAACTTCAGTTATAAAAGAACCCACCATCGCTCGAGGAACCGTCTTCTGCTGGAACTTCCACCAAACGAACAATTTAAGCCTGCAGGAAAGCTAGCGGCAGCTATATACTATTTCATTTTGTTGATAGGATGGGTCACAAAGACATTTAATAGCAGACTTGTTATTGGGAAACCGCAGTGATCTTCAACATCTAAGCAACAATTTCCATGTTCTCTCAGTGCTGAAAGCCGGAATGTGACTATCCGACTGAAAGCATTGAATATACAACAAACGCGCCGGAAACACTGGAGAACTTTTCCATAGCCCTGGGATTCTATGAAGCTTTCACTTTGATGGAGTAATCAAAATGGAGACCATACTACGGAGTATCGCAGATATAACTAAACGCTGTCTGATATCTGTGGGATACAAACTCCCGTCAACCCGTCAGATCAAACCAAAACACTCCCCAGTCTAGTTTTTTCAATGATAATAGACATGATCTCTTTTAGCCATTACTTCTACTAATATTGTAGGTTTTACATCTAACCAACCTCATACCTTGGAACCACATGCCTTCCTTCCTGATTTCTACTCTCCTCCCGCATTCCGGAACCCTTCTTCATGGTTAATGTGCCAAAGCAGTAAACAAAGGGATATCCAGGATTTTAACCCTTGGATTTTGAAATGCTTTTACAGATGTTTGCCTGGAAACCATCCTTTGATTCTCTAGATTGAATAGATCATCTTGGCATGCTGCCATAAATCATTATGGCAATTCCTCATGCCTTGGTCCATACATACTACATTATCAATCATTCTATCGACATATTTTTGATTCCATAGCCTAGGCCCTAGCCCAAAGACATACCCTGCCCATACTTCCCGAGGTCGCTAGTATGAAGTGGGTACTACGCTAACCCTGAACCCATTAGTTAATTGTCCATTTCTTCCAGGCTTGGCAAAAATCTACAAGGGACCTCTTGTGGGAATTGTTTCTAAAATCACTCTCAATTAATTTTACACCATTTTCCCGCATGTATAAGAAGCGGGTAGACAATCATTAAATGGGAAGGAAATGATATCTTTAATAACAGATAGTGTATTTAAAATAGATGTCAACCCACATTGTTCTAATTAAGTTTAACTTTACTGCAAGCGGGCCGCAGTCGCCCCGTTCGAACCAACCCGGCTTGGCCTTGGGTCAAAATAGAGTTTGGCGTGATCTTGAAATGGTGAAGTAGATATATTATGAATGGCTTTGGTACTGTAGGGTTTTGAAGGAGGGCACCCTCTATCTATGGCCATGAAATATTCTTGGTTTACCTAGATTCGATCTAGTAGTTCGTGCAAAATCTGCTAACATCTATAAAAATATACGTTGTTTTGTCAATCCGGCTGGCATCCGTAAACCTTGACTTTGAAGCAAGATATCAAAACATAAAAGGGACAATGGCATATGAGAGAAATAAGAATAATGGAAGAATTCTTAGTATCCTCCATACTTCTTTATTTGCATTTAAAACCTCTCTCTACTCCGTAATGAAAACAGGAGTTGAGCTTTTCACATTGCAAAGGGGGGGGTGTTATAAATTCACCAAAAAATCTCTAGCAGTACTGGTAAGGCTCTTGCATTAGTAGAGATTAAGTGATGTCCAGGACATTGATTGACCTAGTATGGTCCAGCCATTTCAACCTAATAGACAAGGCTACACCTTCTATGGCTCAGATGGGATGACTCGTTGTGTAAAACACATTCAGCACACAGTCACAAAAACCACCCTTTATCAGCAGGACGCCTACTATCACCCCACACACAAAAACATCTCAATATATGACGAGGGTTGAGTGGGAAATATACCACGGTTGGCCTACCTACTGTCAAAGGTACCGTATGGGACCCCGGGAAATATCTCCTGCGGCGAGGTATCTAAACCACGTCCGTCCATCTACTTCATTTACGTGCCCTAGGTGGCCCAGTTGGTAACCACGTTTTTACAGGGGCCGCGGTCAGTAGAGGGCCCGTTCGCCTCGCCCATGGCCAATTTTACATATCAGCTTTCCGGGGAAAGTTTCAAGCTTGATAGTTAGGACCTCAAGGCGGAGCAGCCTATCGCTATGGTTTACTCGCGATGCGGTTTTCATGCATGGCAGTGTGACCATGATGAATATATTTATTGAAAACAGACGGTTGGCAGAGGAACAGTCCGGCTATTCATTGGTAACTTTGATGGCTTGTTTTAGTGAAAGGGGGGTTAATGGGGTTGCTTTATTTGCTCTCAGAAATATATTCGAAACACGGCCCCCCTATTCAAAAGAAAAAAGGGGCGGCGATTGGCATGCTCGTTACAGAGCAACTTAAACGGGAACTTTTTTTGGCTTTCTGAAACGATCGAGAGATGAGAATGAGAAAAACTTATTAAAAGCAAATCTCGAACCTAGATTGGTTCTTCTTCTCGGTGGTTTAGCATAAATTCACGGTTAACCACCCCGTGCCTGCTCCCCTCTACCGGATGAACAGACCTACATCATATATGGATAGTAGATACTAGTCTACAAGACCACATGCTATTTGAACTTCGAAGGAACTATTCCAACCTTCCAAAAACAATGGATAAATGCAGGCAATAATAGCACTCCACATAAGATTAAAAAGAAACTTTTTGATACATATCCAAATATGCCTCCCTCCCCACCAATTTACTTACCGTCCCGCGTCGCCGAAAGCAACCCAAATAATTCAAAAACAAGAATTGGCTAACAACAAAACTTCGAGGCTGAGTTCCCCGTTTATCCATCTCTTTTGTTGACCGGGAGTTACCCAGATGTTCAGGTACGCCCCACAAACATCATCACGTACAGCCATCCCGCCAGCCATCCAGCCAGCCAGCCAGCCAGTCATCACATCAGCATGCCACCAACGGACTAACGAGTTAACGGGTCCCCAATAATTTCCTCCCCATTCGAATATGTCTGTCTACTCCGTACTGTCCAACCCAATCCATCAATTAACTCAAACCCGTTCGTGCGATTCGCGCATGGGGATTCGATTCAATTTCCTTCCCCCCCTCTCTCTCTCACCCTTTTTATCGTGTCAAACTACTCCCTCTTGCAACATTCGACAATCTCATGTGGGAAGTCGTGTAACATAACTGGCCATTTCTTCCCCCTCTCTCCCTGTTTCCCGGGTTCGAATATTCTCTATTCGCCATAAAACCTGATGAATAAGGGAGAAAAAAACCAGGAAATTTGATTGTTTTTTGGTGG
>JANTQH010000288.1:0-11877 GCA_032988465.1 Onygenales sp. PD_10
TCATAGTCACTGACTGCCATACACCTTAAATGAAGAATAATAATAATAATAATTACAATAGATGGCTCTTTATCTCTTCTGATTTTCTTCTAACTCTGAATATAACTAGTTAAAGAAAATGTGCTAATTACTTATAATATCCTTAAAAAAATCACATTGCATGAATGAGACATGTACTCATTCCATCAGCAAAAAAACTAGAAGTTACTATAATAGCTCTATATAATGCTTTATGGAATCATTCAGTAGATAATTCATCAGAATTTAGTTTACTATGCCTGGTATGTTACTCTTTACTCAGATCACCAGATATAGCTCATCTCCTACCCTTATTATATTAAGTTTATCAGGAAAGGGGATAGCACATTTTTCCAATATATTAATATTAATATTCAGTGCCTCACTAAGGAGAATTATAGTACAAATATGATTCAAGGGTTTATCAGCCTAATAAATAAGGACCATACAAACTATACAACTGTGGTTCCTGACATGCATTGCTGTATCTTTAAGTGGAATTACTAACTTTATAGAAGAAGGTTTCTAGATGATAGAATCATTCAGAATGTCTCCCTATAGATACTTACTAATTAAGATTTGCAGGATTTCAAGACCATCTAGAAGATAGTTCTTTATAAGCAGGGAGATACATAAATCATCATGCTACACATTCCTCATGAAAGTATAGGTCTGGCTATCATAAAGTAGAGAATAATGCTTTTATGATTCATTGAGATTCAGAAAGATAGCAAGTCTTTAGAGGTTCTAAAAAATAGTACATGAGAGTAGCTCTTACAGGTAAATTAAGATCTTATATATAGACTTATAATACTTTCTAGTCTACTCATTCTGTATAGTAGCATTTCTTATCACTTTTCTATCACTATAGCTGTGACAGGTCTTAGTGCACTTTCTGAGACTTTAATTGAATATTAGTAATAGGATGATTCTATAGTCCAGAGAGAGTAGTAAATTCTTTTTAGCCTGGTACTCAATCAGCTAGCTAAAGATTATATTCTAGCTTGATATAAGAGAATCATGGAGGCTGCAGTTCATACTTTCATAACTATAATAAAGACTGAGAAAGAGATGTTTAATAAGTAAAGTTTCTTTTACTATTATTATAATAACATTCCTCTTGATTCTATTATTGGTGATCACGCAGCTGCAGAAGAGGATGCCATTAAGATTCCAATCTATAGCTGTGAGGAGACTGATATTAGTTAGCTAATTTAATTAATTATAATTTTCTGTCTCAGGGCTAGGAAATACTTCAATCAATTAGAGTCTGCTGTTCTACTATAGTTACTACCTTTACTATTATTAATGTATATTTATTTTCCTCATTATACTGCCTGGCTTACTTTCTTTTGTGATTTTGATTTCTATCTCCTCTGTGCTGTGTTTTCTCAGTGCCTTCTTTATTTTCTTTTGTTTTCTATGTTTAATGTGCTGCTACTCTATATTTATTTTTCTTACTATATTTACTTTTCTTCTTATACTTACTTACTTGTATAAATATTATGCCTTGTGTCTTCTGCTGCTGATTTTCATCTGCTATATTTTTCCTCTCTCTCTCTCTATTTTTCCTTGTGTTCCTTTCATCTTCATTATCTATACCACTCACCTCAATCTTTATTTGCCACCTCTTGCCAGCTACCCTGCTCATATAGAGTATATCTTTCCTTTATTACTGATTTACTCATTCATTCCTCTAGGCCTTGCTTCTGCTCAGAGGTTTACACATTCTAGGGCCTTACTCTGCTCTCTTCTCATCTAAAAACCTCTTACTGATTCTATTTTAGCTTCTGTCTTCATCTCTGATCATAAAGGCTGCTGCCCTACAATTCCATGGTTCAAGCTATTAATGAATTATACTATCTAAACCTCTATTTAAATGTATTAGCTATATTTACTATAGCTTAGAAAGGGTTTTACTGTTTCTGACTTATCCATTCATCTCTGACTCTACCTTTCTGCCTTGAAGTGGCTGCTTTCTTGCAAATAGATAATTCAACACAGTGTATAGCTGTTTACTGGCTGACTTCAGAACAATATAGTCAGATTGATTTTAGAATAATATATTTAGAGCTACTGCCCTTACTGCAAAATAGGTTAATTTTGAGATAATATATTCAGAGCCACTGCTTTCACTGCAAAACTGGTTAATTTTAGAATAATATATTCAGATTTACTGCTCCTGCCACAAAAGCTGAGCCATTCTTTTATTTACTGAGTTAATAAATCAAGAGGAGGAGAGATATGTGATGGGGATCTACCATCAGATTGGGTCAATTTTTTACTGAGACTTTTCACTATTAAGTATAGCCATAAAGATAGATATTTTCTTTTTATTGCAAGATATCATCTGTTCATTCAGAAATTACTTATGCCTGTGCTTATATTTTTAAGATAAATTCTTTGTTTCTTTTATGTTACCTCATCATTTTATTACTGTGTTGTTTTGTACTATAGATTATCAATATACTCCTTCACTTCAACATTAATATTAATTCTTTTCTTATGTTTACTGCTACTTTATTTAGTACTATCTAACATATACACTTCATCCTCATTTCAATATATTCAGTGTAATTTCAACCATCAGATGTTAAGATCCACAGCCTTGAACTAGGGAAATCTCAGAATGACATTGTAATCTTTCATATCCACTACTTTAAAGTGAAAGCTCTAATTGTGAGAGAGTCTCTTATCATTAATTATATATATATACATCTCATGTTAGTCATAAATTATAACTCAGTGTTCATTAATTATGTTGATTCAGTATGAATCTTTACTGTCTTTTTTAAGATATATTTTTACTTATTTTTAGCTGATAAAATTTACTTCTGTGCTTAAGTTAATAAGTGTCTAGATAATAACTAACTCTTGAGGAGTCTCTAGTCATATCTTAATTATCATTATTTCTTTATTGTGCCTCTATCCTATCTCATTTACTCTTAGTATTATAGTAGTACTCAGCACTGAAAGATCTAGTTTTTTAATTCACACTTCTTTATGTGCTTTTCAGAATGAAGCTCTTAATAGTCATCAAAAATATAACCTAATTTATTGTAGTAAGAGTATTTAGAGTAAGAGATGAACTTGAATTATAAGGATCAGTCTCTAAATATGTAGTTTAGAGATTTTTTCCTTTTAAAATCTATTTTTATTTAGGAATTAAAAGACTTCTTCTTGCATGATAGATTTGCAGTAATTTCTTACTTAAATAAGAATAGTTTTTAGTTCTTATAATACTACTTTATTTTATATAGAAATACTAATATTTCTTCATAATTTTTAGAGTCTCTCTTCATTAGGTGTGTATGAATCTGAATTTCCTCTTAATAATAATTTATTAGGTTAGAACTACATTATTTCTTCTAGATCTTATAGGGTAAGTATTTCTTCAGATTGAGGAGATACTTAGTAAAATTTCAGATAGATTGATTGTTTCATTATCATATATTCATGTATTTTTTGATTAATTATCATTAAAGTACATCTAAATTCATAAGATGTAGTTGTAACTGCATATAGAGGTCTTTTCAGATAAGTAATGAATTCTCCAGATTTACTTTATAATTCTTATGGAAAGTATTTTATTAGTAGAGAGGTTTTATAGCAAGCTTTTATATAGCATTCTAAATGTAGTGTTTTTTAATGATATAATAATCTTTATTATATTTAAATTTTATTTTAATTTAGATGATGAAATCTTCAAGCTCTAATATGCTTTTTTCTTAATATTTAGAGGATGTATCAACCTTTAGATAGGTAGTTTAGTAAGATAACTAGGTCATTTCTATATAAGACTTTTTTAAGGTTTGATTTTGAGTTATGATTTTCTCCTGCATAATTAGTATAGCTACCTCTTAATTTATTAATTCATCTTATACTAGCTAGTTCTCTAGTACCTTCATTATGCACTCTACCTTTTAGATTTTTTATTGTATCTATAGCTTTTTAATGCATTCTTTAATTACATGTAGCTGCATAGCAGATAGATATGGGTCTTTATTATCTGACCCTTTATTATTTATAGTTGATTTATAGTTAAATTTCTATAGAGAATTTTATAGAGGTTTGAGTTGTAGTTCATCATCACTAATCTCTTACTATATAGAGGAGTTAGCATACACTTAAGAGGTTTCCCTACATTTATTTATAGTCTTTTTATAAGCTATCTTATTATTATTTGTCTATTTCTAATAGACTGTTCACTCAGGGGTGAGCAAATAGAACTGTAATGTCTAGCATCAAGTATAAGACTTTAATTTGAAAAGGTAGAATATGAGTCATTAAATAGTGTGATAAGAATAAATAGGTGAAAATGTATATATATTTTAAATATAGAGGTTATATAGTAATAGGACTGTTTACTAGTTCTTTTCATAAGAAACCTACACAGTATATATATTAATAGCTAGCTACTAAGTGTGCACCATGTGCATATTGTCAGGTGCACTGCTAGGTACACTGCCAGGCCTGAGGTTTAAAATCTGAGATCTGAGAGCATAGTTGATTTATATATAATATATGATCTTCTTTACATATTATACATATCAGCCTTAATGATTAAATGACAGACATACTCTTTATATCATTTCAATAAGTATAGACTCTCAGTAGATTTTTTCTAGTACTTATTCTCTTCCTCCTCAGCCTTCTTATTATCATTATTATTCTTATTATTCTTATTTTTATTATTTTTATTTTTATCTTTATTCTTATCATCATTATTATCCTTCAGAGTTTATATAGCAAGCTGTATAAAATCTCCAGCTAACTAAGTAACAGACATCAGAGTAATAGGGGTAGAAGTAGAATAGATTAGAATAATAACAAATATAAAAGCAGATAGATGTAATGCACAAAGGAGACCACATGTCACATGTAGATCAACTGTGTCTTCAGATCTTGGATCTTGGACCTCAGGCCCAGCAGTGCATCTAACAGTGTGCCTGGCAATATGCATGTGGTATACACTTAGTAGCTAGCTATTGATATATATGCTGCATAGGTTTCTTATGAAAAGAACCAGCAAACAGTCCTATTACTATATGACTCCTATATTTAAAATATACATACATTTTTACCTGTCTATTCCTATCACACTATTCAATGACTCATAGTCTACCTTTTCAAATCAAAAAGCCTTTATATTTGATGCTGGACATTACAGTTCTATTTGCTCACCTCTAAGTGAATAGTTCATCAGAAATAGATAAATAACAATAAGATGACTCATGAAAAGACTACAAATAACTATAGAGAAACCCCTCAAGTGCATGCTAATCCCTCTATGTAGTAAGGAACCAGCAACAATAAATTATTGTAGGCTGTAGGCCACCTCCGATCTCCCAATCGGGCTTAGTGCGAACATGTGGTCACACAGTAGATAGATCTCTTGCTAGCTAGGCAATATGAGAGTCTTCAGCCTTCCCACAGGTTATAGCCCAGTATATGTTTTTTCATTCAAAAATGCTGCAAAAACAACTGGAAGGTTCATATGACCTGGATATCTCTTATATTTCACTATTTGATATTCAATTCCGCGAAATTCGCATGTCCTTACACCTCAAATTGCGTGAGAAAATTTTTTCAGAGGAATTTTTGCCCAAATTGGCCTCTTTACCCCCAACCTATTTTTTGGAGACTACACCATTAATTGGCCTGGTTAAGCATCATAAAGATGCATGGCATGCCCAGTGACCTCCCTATTACCCCCCAAACAGATGCTATGGCTTGGCCCACCCCCAACAGGGTGGCTCTCACCAGCATGACTCCATTACAGACCAGACAATGGCCTGTCAACTACCCTGATATCAATCCCAATGAGGGGGATGATAGCTCAGAATCTTTTACAACCCATGAAGCTCATAATATATATGAACAGCAACGCGCGATGCAGGATGAAGAGGCAGAGACTGTCCATGATGGCATGCCCACCTCTGCCTACAACCCTACAGGGGACCCCAACAGGCCAGTTACAATGACTGAAGGGGCACTGAGAGACTTGATGGCACAGGTCCTTAGTTCTGCAAGGGAGATGGCACACCAACAACTAGTCTGTCAACCAACCTCCACAGCTGATGTCTTGTGTACTGAGGTGTGTGAATATCAAAAAGAAATAGACTCCACCATTGCTATAAAGGAGATTGTCACATTTGATGGCTCTAACTATGATGTGTGGTGGAACAGCATATTGGGTGACACTGAGGTGATTGGAGGATCTAACATTCTACTCAACTATGAGGTGGTCCCCCCTGAAGGAACCTGATATGAGAGGGCCAAATGGTCTGCAAAATCAAAAACACTATATCACTGTATCCTATCTAGCCTGTGCAGGAATGTATGTGAAGTCATTGGAGACTTAGAACCCAATAACATCACTGCAGTCTGGGATACAATCAACACTGAATACACAGTCTCCCTAGTGGAGGAATGTATGAACATTGTCAAGGAGCTTGTGGGCCTGTTTGTCAAGAACACTGACTACATGCCCTATCAATGCCAATTTCACTATCTTACAGCTCATTATAGAGCATTGTCCTGTGATTCAGAAGACATCTACCATGACCTTTTCCTCCTAGGCCTCAAGGATTTCCAGAAAGCATTTGTCAAGTTGTGTTTGGATGATTTCTACACCAGTGGCCAGGATGAGATCATCAATATCAACATAGACAACCTTATGAAGTAGTTGTCTAATTGGGCTGAAAAGAAATCTACAGCCCCAAGAACATGGAATCCCAGTGTGAACTCCACAAACCCCCCAACCAATAATTCAGACAACAAGCAGACCTGCTCCCATTGCAAGAACATTGGTCACACTGATAAACAGTGCTGGCACCTGCACCCTGAATGTAAGCCTGATTGGCTTAAGGAGATTGAAAAACAGGGTGGAGGCAAGGGTAAAGGCAGGCACAGGAAGGGTAAAGGTGGTTCTGGTAATACAAAAACTGATGAATCTACAGATGATAAGGATTTAATGGTGGATCAACCATCTGCAAATGCTATCATAGTCTGTGAACTACAGGGGGATGCACTCTCAGTGACCCTGCAAAATGCTACAGCCCTTAAGCCATGGTTATTGGATATGGGAGCTAGCCTAAATATGACTGGTGAACATTTTTCTCTTACAAAGACTCAACCCTATACAGGCAAACTAATGGTCAACTCTGCTATGGGTGGGGAAGGGCACATTAAAGAGACAGGATGCTTGGTTCTTGAGGTTGAGGGTGGTGACATCATCATACAGGATGTTCACTACATTCCTGAACTAACAGTTAACTTACTGTCCTTCATGGCTCTGGAGGATTAAGGGTATAGATTCACCCTCTCCAACACCAACCCCACATACTTCATTTGCAGGTCTCTGAATGGCATTATTTTTCATGCAGTTTGGACCCCTAGCAAGAGCTTATATGAAATAGTTGAATGTGAATATGAATGGGATCTCAATAGTGTTGGTAGAGCAGTGAACTTCATGGTGAAATCATATGATTATGGAATGCCAGATTTGGCCCAAAGAATTGGACTTCCACTCGCGGCTGCCACCACCATCATGCCCCCAAAAACATTTGACAAAACTGAACCTGTGGATGCAGGCCCTGACCCCATAAGTAAAACTCTCACTGAGTGGCATCAGGACCTTGGCCACATCCATGTGAGCACTATTATCATGATGTCAAAAGATCTGAAATCTGGCATTAAAATCAATGGCCCAAAAATGGGACTTTTCTGTGAAAAATGTGTTGAAGCCAGCATGACTTGCCATTACTTGTGAAAACCCATGCCACAGTCTCTATGATCAATTGAAAAGATCCATATCAATCTTGCAGGGGGGGGTAGAATATTAGAAGATCTATCTGACCACCCCCTGGAGTCTCATAAAGGGACCAAATATTGGATGTTAATTACATGTGATGCCACCTGCATGAGGTGGGTGTATTTCTTGAAGTCAAAAGATGGAGCTATTGGATTCTTCACCCTCTGGCTCAAATTCATGAGGAATCTCAGTTACAGATCTCCTGTGTTCATACAAATAGATATTAATGGTGTTTTTTGGTCTGCAAAAATGGATAAGATTATGACTGAATACAGTATCAAATGGGAACTAACTACCCCCCAATCTCCTCATCAAGACAGTGTCTCTGAATGCAGCATTTGAATGATAATGCAGCATGTGAGAGCAGTCCTATTTACAAGTGGTCTACCCAAGAAATTCTGGGCAGATATCATGAATACAGTTGTTGTGATAACTAACAACACCCCTACATCTACAGTCCTGTACAATAGTGTATTCTGGCTGTAGATGGCAGATTCTATAACCCTCAGTCCCTATACAATATCATGGTGTGCACTCACAAACCTGCCACCCCAGGTGAAACATTTTCATCAAATTGGAACTGAGGTCTATACTCACCTGCATGGCTCACAGAAGCCTGTGGATAAGTTGTCCCCCCACACAGGGTTGTACAGACTAATTGGATTTAACAGGATGTCAATTTTTTGGCTTTAGGATCCTGAGTCTGATAAAATACTTCATATGTCAGACATTTGATTTGTGCCACTGAAGCCAGATCCCAAATGTACTGACAGCCTGAAAACTGATGTCTGGAGCCCTGAGGCACCTGATGTTGATACAACTGATATAGTAGAGGATGAGGAACCTCCTGAAGATGGCAAGTGGTTCCACCCTGCTAGTGCCTATGCAGTTTACACCCCTTCACCTGATATGGGTGCCCTCTCTAAATCATATAAGGATGCCATATCGCAGCCAGGGGGGGTGGGAGAATACTGGCAAAGATTGATGCAATGTGAGATAACTGACCTAGAATGGCAGAACACATGGCATCTAGTCCCCCAGTCTGATATACCTGCTGGGGAACCAGTGGCCTCCAGCTGCTGAGTGTTCATTGAAAAAGATCAACTGACCAATCCAAATGCAGATCCCAATAGCATCCTATGGAAGTCCCACTGGGTGGTCTGCAGGAACTGGCTTAAGAAGGGTAGTAGGGTGGAGACCTATGTGCCTGTAATAACTGACACCACAAACCACTTATTATTCACTATGGCAGTGCAACATGGGTGGATGCTCCAGCAGGTAGACATCATACTGGCCTACCTACATGGACATCTGGGTAAAATTGTTTATATGAGACAACCTTCCAGCTTTGAATTAGGTGCTCCAAAAATGCTCATCTGTGCTGTAGGGGGTAGTCTCTATGGGTTGGATCTAGCTGCAAGAATCTGGTATGATTTTCTGATGGCCCTCCTCATAAGGATAGAATTCATCATGAGTTTGTATGACCCAGGTCTATGGTGACATGCTATCAAATCTCACCTCTACATGACTATCTACATTGATGATTTGAATATAATGTCTGAAGATCCCACAAACACTGATTGGCTAGTGTGTGAATTGAATGAGCATCTTGAGATCAAAGACCTGCATGAACCAGAGAAATATTTGGGCATGGAAGTGAGCTGCACACCTGAGGGGATTAAATTGACCCACCAATGCTATATCAACTGTTTGGTAGAGGATTTCTATATGGAAGATGTTGTCACTGTGTGTACACCCATGGAGGAGTCTCTTAGATTTGATGATTCCCCCATCCCAGAGGGTGAAGGCAGTTTTACAAAGCAACATTACCAACAGGGTGTGGGCTGCATCCAGTATCTTGCAGTCAAAACTCAGCCCAATATCACGCATGCGGCCTCATTACTCAGCCAGTGTAGTGCTAACCCAACACTGAAATCATGGAAGGCATTATTACATGTCATCTGATATTTGAAAGGAATGCCTGATATAGGCCTCTTTTATGAGCATCTCAATGGCCCAATTCCTGACTTCCCAAACAATGCCTACCTCCTGATTGGATATACAGATTCCAATTGGGCAGGTATTTTAAATGGCAATTGAAAATCTACATCTAGCTATGTATTCAAGCTCACAGGTGCCCTGATATTGTGGTGGTCCACCAAACAGGCCTGTGTATTGCTTAGTTCAAACAAAGCTGAATACATTGCACTCAGTGAGGCAGTTTGTGAGGCAATGTGGATCTGGAATCTCATGCTAGAGATTGGATTTATAACTATGTCCCCTATACAGGTTCTTGTGGACAACAAAGGAGTGATAGACCTCGCCCAAGTTGCTGCAATTATGGCCTGTAGCAAGCATATAGATACACGTTTTCATTACTTGCAATCTCAGTTGAAGAATGATGTTATATCATTGGAATACATCCCTACAGCCAAAATGGCAGCTGATGGTTTGATGAAGCCTCTGGGTATAGTTGCATTTGACCATTTCATGAAATTGCTAGGGTTTTCTAGTAGAAAAGGAGGAAAATAGCAAGTCTTTGTATGTATCTAGGGTTTTTCCACTGATTAGCAGTGTTTTTGTGAGATCTACATGTTTCGCACAGCTCCACTCAAGGGGGGGTGTAGGCCATAGGCCGCCTCCGATCTCCCGATCGGGCTTAGCGCGAACACGTGGTCACACAGTAGATAGATCTCTTGCTAGCTAGGCAATACAAGAGTCTTCAGCCTTCCCACAATTATGACTTAAATCTCCACAGGATCCTTCACAGGAATCTGACCACAAATCAACTACAGGTAATAAAGAATCAGATGATGAAGACCTGCATCTACCTGCTGCACAGCTATATATAATTAAAGAATGTATCAAAGAGTTATAGATGCAATGAAAAATTCAAAAGGTAGAGTGTATGATAAAGGTATTGAAGGATCAGCTAGTACAAAATGAATTAATAGATTAAGAAGTAGCTATGCTAATTATGTAGGAGAAGATCATAGCTTAAAATCAAACCTTAAAAAGGTCTTGTGCAGAAATGACCCAGCTATCCTATTAAACTACCTATCTAAAGGTTGATACATCCTTCAAATACCAAGGAAAAAGCATGTTAGAGTTTGAAGATTTTATTATCTGAACTAAAATGAAATTTAAATGTGATGAAGACTACTACACTGTTGAAAAACACTACATTCAGAATACTGTGTAGAAGCTTGTTATGAAATCTCTCTACTAATAAGATACTTTCCACAAGAATTATAAAGTAAACTTAGAGAATTCATTACTCACCTGGGAAAATCTCTATATATAGTTACAATTACATCTCATGGATCTGAATGTACTCTAACAGCAATCAATCAAGAGATATATAGATACATAATAATGAAACAATCAATTCATTCAAGATTTTATCAAGTATCTTCTTAATTTAGAGAAATATCTACTCTATAAGATCCAGGAAGAACAGCACAGTTCTAACCTGATGAACTACTACTAAGAGGAAATCCAGATTCATACACACCTAATGAAGAGAGATCTCAAGAATTATAAAGAGATACTGGTATTTCTATGCAAGATGAAGTAGCATTATAAGGACTAAAAACTATTCTCATTCAAGTAGGAAATCACTGTAAATCCACTGTGCAAGAAGAAGTCTTTCAATTCCTGAATGAAAATAGAGTTTGAAAGGGAAAAATCTCTGAACTGCACACTTAAAGGTTAATTCTTATGACTTAAGTTTACTTCTTATCTTAAGTGCTCTCACTGTGATAAATCAGGTTACATTTCTAATGACTACTAGGAACTTCATCCTGAAAAGTGCATGAAGAAGTGTGAGTCAAAAAACTAGATCTCTCAGTACTAAGCACTATTATAGTACTGAGAGTGGATAAGACAGAATAGAGGTATAGTAAAGAAGTAATAATAATTAAGATATAGCTATGGGGCAACGATTCTTTGAACATGCCTTCCCCTTCGAATTTCTGAACACAAATAGCCTCATTTGAAAGCCCTCATTGAGATCTATTTGCCATTCAATTTTGGTGAGGTTT
>JANTQH010000289.1:0-11611 GCA_032988465.1 Onygenales sp. PD_10
GCACTAGGCCTTGCTTAACTTGGTCAGCTGACCCTGCCTAGCGCGGTCAGCCAACTGATTCTCATGGTCAGGTGAACTGTATGCTCGTGTCGTATGTACACGCCAGTATTTTCAATATCAGGCAGGGATTGCTGGGGGCGAATGAGGATGGGGGTAAGGGTTGGGAGGGAAGATTCGGTTCAGTGGTGGGTTGATTTCTTTACGATAATTACACACACACTCTCTCTCAGCGTTATTGTGCCTGGTTTGACCTTGGACCCTGAGGGGGGGATGTTTCTCCTTTTTTCCCTTACTGCGTACGGATACACAAGGCCCAACGGGGAGTGGCATGCAAAGTACTCTGGGCGCCTGGACCTATCAACGCGCGGGGTTGGCCTCTCGCTCCGCACGTCCAATAAACATGTTGTATTCTTGCAGGTTTTTACTGCATGCTTGAACTTTTGGCCTGGGGCGGATTGCATTAGCGGGGGTTGGGAAAGGAGGGGTTAAAGGTACGTTTTAAACTTCTTCCTCTTTCTTTTAACCTTTCCCTGGGCTCGTGGTCTGACAAACAAGGCCGTTATCTTCCTTTGGCAGGTGGCAGTGGAGGGGTTAGTTGGCTGTACATACATCGCGGTGGGAGGGGAAGATAGTTTAATTTGTCCATCATGGTTGGGATGAGAATCTTCCAATTGACCTTGAAATCTATCCCCCCCCCCTGGACCCCACAAAAATAATTTAAAATAAATGCGGCCGTCAACTTTCAAGGGGAGATGTAATTCAAATTTTTTTGGGCTCCTGGTCCAGACCACTTATCTGAAGGATGGACATGTAGGGGTAAAAGTCAGACCAGCCAACAACAAGCTTCTTGGGAAAATCTTGGGTGTGAGGGATTCTGACAAGGTGCGTGCACGTCCATTTTGATCAAGAGAACCCCGTTTTCGTTTTCGGATGATTTTTTCCCGTTTAAATTTCAGGCACGGTCTCACTCTCCATACAATGGCATTGACGGCAACTCTTATCAGGTTGAAATTGCGTCATTCTGCAACGGCGCGCTGATGGTCAAGTTATCTAAACCAGGTGTAATATTTTATAACTAAAAAATAAATACATTTTGGACATGGCATTGATCGGTGATCCCTTGGAAACTCTGTCTTCGAACAATGGTTTGTTGCCCTACAGGCTAGGGGGCAGGAAAGTATCAATTAACCTTACTTTAACCCAAGGTTTTATCTATCCCCCACAAGCCGGGCAGACTCAAAGGGGAAGGATTAATTTTGTTTTATTTTAAGCTCGAGAGAAGGGTAAAAAAGGGAAAGAAAAGATGGCGTTCAATAACACTTAAACTTATGTCTTTTCATTGGGAGTCCCCGGCTGACTGGTTGGCGGGACCTCCGACCCATACATAGTAACAAGGTGAAGGGAAAAAGGTACAGGCATTTCTTCTCTTTCATTTTTATTTTGGCAAGTTTCAGGATCCAAAACGGTGTTGCTTGCTCGGAGAATTATTAGTAAACTAAACTGACTAATAACACCGGGGAATTGGATTTCATCTTGTGCAATGTTGACGCGCCAAGTTGCATCGACAGCGGGCATGGTGGAGAAACGGCGGTTGGAGGTTGGGTTAAGTCAAGTTATAGTTGGTAGGGTTGATGTTGATTGTTGAATGGGGCTGGAGGTCAAGAAAGGGGATCGGTGCTTTGTATATATACATACAGAGTAGTTTTTTTTGTCTGTGCTGTAGGATGATAGCTGTAGATAGAGAGGCAATATCTACGGATAGATAGATCTGGGAACTCACAGTCAAGCTTCCAAACTCGCCCGCGGTCTCCCTCTTATTTAACTGACCCTCCGCATCGTCTCGCTTCGGCTTCGTCTCGTCCCCGCCTCGTCGCCTCCCCTCCCCTAACCTACCAGAGATAGCATAATCAACCTCTGTCTGCCTGCATACTCGTACCGTCCATCCCCATCCCAGGACTCCATCCTGCCACCCACCCGCGGCGTACTGCCACAGCCACCGCCAGCTAGGGCGGCCGGGGCTTAGTCAACCTTCCCTTGCTGCTCTCCCTCCGCCTGCTCGTCCAAGGTTCGATTCTGCATCTTCTCTCTCTCTCTCTCTCTCTCTCTCCTCTTCGCATCCTCATCTTCTCTTCTCCCCTTCTCCCCTTCTCCCCCTTCTCTTGCTGCGTGTTTGTTGCTGGCGTCCTTTGCTGTCTCGAGTCCGCACTCCTCTCCTCCACCGCTGAAGTTACCCACTCCCGCCTCCCGCCCATTCATTGGGTTCTCCACCCGGTGCTCGTCGCTGTGCCTCGTCTCGTCCTCCAGTCGCCTCCACCCGTTCCCGTGGGTTCGAGACCGTGAAGCGCCTGCGCCCGCGCCCATCGCCGCCGTCGTGGCTGTCGTCGCGGTTGTCCCTCGCTATCTTTCCTGTCGCATCGCTCCACTACCCCAGCTCGTCTCCCCGTCCACGCGGCCAACCACATCCCCATCTGGCCGCCATCTCCATCGCGTCCTGTCTCGAGTCTCGCCTTGGGCTATCCCCCAATCTTCCTCAATCGCGTCATCCTCTTCTTCTGTCGTGTTTAGCGATTAGCCGCATCCCGAGATCAGCTGCTTGCCCTTGCTCAGCGCGTTTCTGGAGAGCTGGTCAGAGCCTTCAAAATTGTTGTCACACCTGCCACCAGCCTCTCCATCACTTCGTGCCTTCGTTTCCTCCCTGACCTTCGAGCCTCTTCGAACTCAAACCCCTGGTCCCCTTACCCGCGATCTTAACTGTTTGCGATCGTTATCGTCACCGCATTTCAGTGACCGTGCTCGGGACCGTCGACCTACGCGACCCGCGACTTTTTTCGCGAGGCTCGTGCTAAGACCCGTCCATACACACCCTAGCGTTCTCCGAGTTTTGGTCGATACATAGGCTATTTTCTGCCTCTTGCGCCCATCATGAGCAACGGGCAACCTAACCAGCCTGGCGCAATGTTCCACCCCGTGCTGAAGCGCAACGCATCGACTCCTGGCACGACTTCTCATCTCGCCATTTCCACCACCAACGGTACTTCGAGTACCCATAATGCGAACATGCCAGAGCCTTTTTCCCCCATATCGTGCCAGCCTCCCACTACGAGTACCTTTGGCACCACCCTCCCCCCTATCGGCCAACCGTCTTTACTTCCTGCCGACCTGCACACTGTTAGAAACGGCGCAAACGGCACAAACGGCATGAATGGCCTCAATGGTTCCTACTCCAATCTGAGCATCACTACTAGCTCTCCTACTGCGGTTCTATTGCGGCGACTCACACTCAACACCTCCAACGAGACGCTCAATACCCTGCTTAGATTCTCGGATCAATTGATCAAGGCACGGATCATCGACACTGAAAACCCCGACGACCAAGGTTACGCAACCGCTCTTGCCCAATTCAAAACGAGAACCGAAGCCGAAAAAGTGAAAGACCATTTGGATGGCAAACTTAACAACGGAGGGGACGGGAAAATGATTCTAGAGATTCTTCCTACTTCATCTACCTCCACTCTTCTCTCGCGCCGTAATACAATCGATCATGCATCGACCATCACCACACCGAGTTCAATGTCCCAAGTTAGCACACCTGCGACTCTATCGCGCCAGACATCCCGTTTCAGCAGTGGTCTTTTCGACGGAGGCTTTCCAAATATGGCCGGAAGAGGAATACCAGGCAATAGCGAACTCCCTACTCCAGAAGAAAATAACGTATTCTCAAGCTTCATCTCCCCGCGGTCCCCCATCAATGGTCGAATGAACGACGTTATCTCCGATTCGAGGAATTTGATGATTGAACGGGACACTGATGAGGAAACCGGCGATTTGTTAAATGATGCCGTTGGGTATGCTAGGAATGGGGCCTCCAACTCGACCGCCATGCCACGACGGTCCACAAACCCTCCTACGAGCCTCTCCCGCTTCAATAGCCTGACATTATCAACCAATGTTGGGCCATCCATACAACCTCTGAGTAGCACCCGACAAACCCCCAACATGGGAACTCCTACCGCCACAATGCCACCGAGTCTACCACCAACAATGTCACCAAACACGGGATACATGCATTCTCAGTTCCACAGAGTAAATTATCCACCTGTCAATCCCGCAGATCAAAACCCGCCGTGCAATACGCTATACGTGGGGAACCTGCCACACGACACTTCTGAGGATGAACTCAAGGCCCTCTTCACAAAACAACGAGGATACAAGCGGCTTTGTTTCCGCAATAAACAGAATGGACCTATGTGCTTTGTTGAATTCGAGGATATCTCCTTTGCAACCAAGGCTCTTCATGAATTATATGGATGCCAACTCTCCAATAGTGTCAAGGGAGGGATCCGCCTGAGTTTTTCCAAGAATCCTCTTGGTGTTCGCCCCGGTCCACCCCCAGGAGTGAACGCAGCTCCTATTGCCAATAACGGAAACTCCATGAATGGAAATGGGTTACCGTTCGCAACAGCCAACACATTCCCCCCTGGCCTAGGGGTCCCTCCTGGTTTTGGCAATTTGAATAACACGATAATTCCCCCACAAAACAATCTCAACAGCCAAACAATCAATGGCAGCTTCAGTAGCGCCCATGGCCTCGGAATGGGGTTCAACCCCGGTGCCATAGGGGCAGCCAGACCACAAACCATTAATGGGACGCCCCTTGGTGGCGTGGCTGGACCGGTGAACGTTGGCGTCTTCGATAATTATATGAGTCGATAGATCACAGCATGTCACGCATCTGTATAATGTCTGCATGTGTGATGATTACCTGGAGCGTCTGGCGTTACGGAACACTCGACTCTACATGTTAGATCGTCATGCAAGGCCCATGCGTAGCCTTTTGCGCTTGTTCTCGTCTATTTCGTCTTTTATATCTTCATATATTCCCCGCTTTTGTTTTATACTTGCCCAACCGTTTTTTTAATCTGCTTTTGAATTTTTGATCATCGCCTTCATCTGGTTACGGATATATTCTCGGGGCTCTCGGAACACATCATGGAATTTTCAGGGCGGAGCGGCTTTGTTTTGTTCGGGATTAGCGAGAAAGTGCATGTTTACCTTGAGCGCATTTTTGCTTCTGCACGCTCTTGCCTCTGCTGGAACCAGGCAAGGGCCCGTTTACCAAAACAAGGGAGTTCGAGTTGGGCCTTTTTTGTTGACGTATCCCATCCCCACTTGCTTTGCTTTTTGTCTGTGCTATATACTCCCACCGTTTTTTCTTGTCAACCCCATTTCTGTCAATTTCCGCCTACTTCTTGTGCCGTTCTTCCTACCCGGATGTGGTCTTATATACACTGGCCGGTTTCATCTTACATTCTCACACATCCCACAGCTTCCATTTACACGGCCATCATTTCCAGGGCGTCGATGGTTATTCATTTCAGTGGGACCTTTTCCCGCGCGTTGTCTGTTGCATACCCTCATATACATCATTTTGTGTTCCGCGACTAAAAAAATGCCCCTTATAGCGATTCCCCATTTTGCAGAGCGGCCACAGTGCGGCGTACATACAGTGCTTTTGTCCTTTTTTTCTCTTTTTCTTACGTTCGTGTGTATTTTCGCATGGGAGAACGGGCCTCTGCGATATATTTTGTACGGAAGGGTCGGTGTGCTATATTCGTGCTGGATTCATGGAATTGCTATGCTTCACGTACCTACGTCTTCTTCTAACTGAGGTGCCTACTGGACGCCCTTTATTTATTTTCTTTCTTGCAATGGCTTGGTATTTACCTCATTTTTTTGTTTGCTATTCATCATTTCCTTGGTGTGTCACATCTGTCTCTATCTCACTGTTGGTATTCCCCTCATGGCGTGTTTTTCTTTTCTTTTCTTTTATTTATTTATGCTATCTGGACTTATATTCAACAACCTACACGTTTTCAAGAGCCCTTTTTGTTTCCCCATTATTTCCCCCCTTTCTTCACCTGCACAAATGGCGCGACTTGATTTCTCCCAAAAAACAAAACCTTCTTCATTTCACCACAATCACCTGTCTCGTTGTTTTCCCTCTTCATTCTCATATAAAGGCAAAACGAATACTGGCAGTGTGTTTTTATTTACCTTCTTTTCCTGTCCTCGCCCCGCCAGCCAAAACGAACACCTTCAGGGGAAAGGCACTTGTTGAGAGTTGTAGCTAGTAGTCTTCATTTTATTCCTCTTTTTCCGCCTTTGCCTCCTTACATTGCTGGATTTCCTTCAGCAAGCTATTTATATACACAGATAGGGACACGGAATAGGGATAGTATTGAACATTTTTCGCTATTCTTGTCGACTTGATAATTTGATAGCCTGTTTTCCCATCATGAATCCATTTTGTGCCAAGACTGCCAGATGAGGCAAGAGACGCGAGTTTCTACGCGCTAACTACATTGGGCTAGGTTCCACGTGACTCTCTAAACCTCAAGAAGAAAAATCGCTTCAACTTTTTCTTCCACCTCAATCCATCCATCACCAGCTTCACCTCCACCCACCAACTCCCTCTATTCTCCATCCAGGCAGCCATTGAGTTTCTAGAACCTAGCATGGAGTAATATTGAAGCTAGATATTCTCAATTGGCTGGCCTGAT
This sequence comes from Onygenales sp. PD_10, assembly GCA_032988465.1. Classification (NCBI taxonomy): domain Eukaryota; kingdom Fungi; phylum Ascomycota; class Eurotiomycetes; order Onygenales; species Onygenales sp. PD_10. Next base: position 6,561 of record JANTQH010000289.1, read on the forward strand.
ACTCTCCATCTCTCCTCCTCCTATCCCTGCCGCCTCCTCTTTTCCTTTGTTCTCTTTTTTCTCATCCCACAAACTACACCCACACACACACATCCCAATGCCTCCCCGGCTAAATAGCAGCCTACGAAGGCTCTCATGCAATGCCTCTTCTCACCCTTGCCCCTCACAATCATCCCCTCTCTACCTGCCCTCCAGATCCTTCCCATCACCCCCACCTCCTCTTTTCCAATGCCGATACGCGTCGGCGCTTGCCGAACCGGCCCCAGACCCAGAAGTAGAGAAGCGCAAGACAGTCAGGAACTGGCTCAGAGGGCCTGGCAAAGCCTTCAGGAACCCCCTGCCAGGGGCCACAAATTACCTCAGCGCATATGACAAGAATGGCCAACTCATTCGGCAACGAAACAAGGGGGAGGAGGGAGACGAGAGTCAGAGCAAATCGTCCGGCTCCTCAGAGCAGAATGGGGAGGTAGAGGAGTTAGATGGGGAGACGATCGAAGATCTTCGACCGTTTCCACTCAATACGAACTTTATCAGTCAGCCGGTGCTGAGTGAGGAGTTGCGGAATGAGATTCATTTCCGGGTGGTTGAACAGGGGAAGACGTTGAGGGAAGTCAGTACGATGTTGCAGGTCGATATGAAGAGAGTGGCAGCCGTGGTGAGGTTGGTGGAGCTGGAGAAGAAGATGATTAAAGAGGTATGTTGATATTTTCCCTTTTACTTCTCGCGTATGCTGCTATTGCTCTTTCGCGTCCCTATTTGTCATGATGATTTCCAAAATCGATTAGTCTTGAAGACTCCTTTATTCCCATTGGAGAATGCTTACAGCTAAAACAAAATTACAACTCTCTGAGACAAATTCCCTGTTCAACTCTGCTTTGAAATTGCAAACCAATTGGCTTGATAAGCACACTTTGCTAACCTAGCAGTCTAGGGCAAACCACGGGCACTCCCCTACGCCCGCGCCGTCCACCAAATGATCCCCACCACCCCCCTAAAATCCTACCCAGAGCGCATTGTCCCCCATGAATCCATCAACGACCTCCCCGTCCACCGCCTCACCGAGGCCCAACTCTTCTACCCGACCTCCGAATCTCGTCAATTCACTCGTCTCGACGCAGGTCGCGTCTTCTCCGCCGCTCCCGCCCTCCCTCACTCCGCCACTAATACCCCCCACAACACCCCCGAAGCCATTGAGGCCATCACAAACAACCCCAGCAAGATTGAAAAAGTCGGCAAACCGGACGACGAGCACCAAGTCCTCCAACCAGCCGACTACCGCATCCCACACCCACATCTCGTCGCTGCCGCGCATGACCGCTTCCACCATGCGGGCGAGCAGCGGCTACAGAGACGGCGATTCCAAGAGCGCATTGAGCGCGAGGTTGCGTCGCTGAAGGAGCGCAAGGAGAAGGCCAAAGCGCGAGAAGAGGCGAAGCTCACCCGTATTGTACCAGAGGGCAGTCGGGTCGAGTTCCGCTTCAGAGACGTGGTCGTTTCGCAAGATACGACGGGCAAGACTGGCCGTGGAACCGCGGCGCCTGGTCGCCGCTACGGTGTGCCCAATTACGAACGCAAGAGAGGCATGGTGAAGATACCTACAAAGGTGGAGGTTTAGAACCGCTTCCCCCTTCTTTTTTTGTATTTTCAACCATTTTCTCCCCATATATGCCCCTCTGTGTGTTATATGAACACTGGAACGATCTTATGTTCCGGATGTATATATTCTGTTTTTTCTTCGAAACTGTACAATACCTAGCTCGTTTGTTTTTGATAGGCATCTCTCTTATGTTTTAGCGAGAGGATCCTCCGCGTCTGTGGGGTTGGGTGGGATATTGTATTATTATTACTATTTTATTACTTCGCATTTTCAGCGACGAGATCTTCGTTATAGGGAAACTTCTTCTGCCCCAGGGATATCTGTAGAGATCTTTCATATATAGGACTGCTATACAGACGAGAAATGCTTAATCAATATCAAGGCACCTAATACATAGGGTAGGTATATTGGACAGGCTAAATAGTCAGTCCCTCTCTCTCCTTCAAGAAATCCCTGAGATGGTAGCCAGCAGCCAGTACATTTCAATTTATCCTGTCCAATTGGTGTGTAGTTCGTTACCATAACATACTACTCTTTCAAGTTCTCATTCCAAAATGCAAATGTGGTATTCTTCAGCCCATGGGTACTAACTAGTACTAGTACCCGATAAACACACCCCGGCATTCCCCCCTCAATGGAAGGCCAAGCTATCTAAGCAAGCATATCAGCCCTCAGATAATATTAAGCCTACATATTTGGAACTATCATAAACCATGGACCTGCATCCATGAGGTCGGGGTTGAAAAAACCAAATCCGTTCAGGCGGGGGGGCAGCCCGGTCTGTTTTTCAGCCTGAAACCGCCCAAAAAAAAACAACACTCCTTGGGAGAGCCGTGTTGGGATATACTGGAGATGGATGTCTTATGTTTTATATCTCCATTTGATTGTATAGGCAAGCTCGGGATGTTGGAGTAGATGTTGATGTCGTGAGATATGGATGGCTGGACGTACGAGGACCAGTTAATAGCAGCAAGCAAACACGTGGAAAGGGGGGGAAAAGGGGGTCAGGTTCCTACCACAACGTAGAGATAGATTGACAGTGAGATGGAATAGATACCTAGACCATTGTTTAATCTATAAATGGACTAAGCTATTGTATGTGGGTCAGCCCCTGTTTACTAATAACCATACTAGCAGGAAACTTCTACAGGAATAGCAACTGAAACCATGGCCAGGAATAAAGCAAGTGATAATGTTCTTCCACTAACTTAAGGCTAAAAGGAATGTATCTGGTCGGAAGCATAGGAACAAGACAAAAGAATATTGAAGCCCCCGAACTGAAGAGAAAACTATGCATGCGGGAAAAACTTCATCGCCGAAATCCCCCGTTGCAACAGAATAGGGGCTTCTGGATGTCACCCCACAGCAAATGAATAAGTACCACTATGAAAATGACAACCCCTAAGACGATATGCCCGAAGTTAGCCATTATCCATCTAAACTGACGCGACTTTGAGATAGTATAATAGTGGACAATAGTAGTTACCTTTTTGCCACCCATGTCAATTAACAAGGGATGTTCGTGCCATCAGAGCACCACTGGACACCGCCGACGCAGGGGCCGCCACAGAACTGTCGCTTTTCGGGCTCGTTTGCGTTGGGAGCAGGAGTGGCGACGGCAAGGGCCGCGAAAAGGCTGATGATGGTGAGGAGCTTCATCTTGGTTTGGGTTTTGGGGGAAGTCCTGCGTCGTAGGTTAGTAGATAGTACGTTACCCACAAGAGTAAAAAAAAAAAGATCTCACTTAATGATTGAGGTTTAGAATAATCTGAGGGGTTCTTTGGTCTTTGATAAAAAAAAAAATGTTGCGAAAGGGGTGGAAAGCTGCCCTTCTTATAGACGGCTGATATGAAGTTCTTGGCATATTCGGGAGTTTCCAAACTGAGTTTGACGGGGTGAAAAGCCATATATTTCCAAGCATCATGTACGTAAAAATATATTAACCCAACCCCTTAGGACTTCTCAACATTTTGAATCCTTGTCTCTAGCGGGATTCCCTTTTCAACACCGTACGCCAAGATATTCCAAAGTGAACAAACTAGTCCATACAATCTGCACTCCGCAAATTACCAAAATCTGGGGATTCTATGGACGGAAATAGCCCAAAACCCGCGCAAGGTCAATTTAATGCATTTTCAGACACCTGGCCCTGTGGTATTGTAGTTCAGAAGTAAGCAATTAGCACGCGATACGCGTACACCAGCTCTACCGGCATAGCCGGATGGCATGGAGACAACGAGGGGGGGAAGGGGGCATATCAGGCTGTAGAAATCACAGTTGCGATTACGCTGCATGTCTGGCAAACTTTGTAAAGAGCAACAATGCCATGATACCAGTCTGATTGGCATTTAGCCGGTCAGATATCTTGCTGGAGATCAAATCCCCAACGAAGTTTCCAGCACAGGATGAAGACAACCAAGCCACACACATTTATAGGGAGCGTGAAGTTCCTCTGAGAAGCTGCCGAATGCAATATCCCAGTGCTGAATATTGTCCCAGATGTCAACGGTTGTCCCTGCTTCGGATAGAGACCCAATGTTCTAGGTAGAATACTCCGAATCGAAGGGATTAGGGATTAGGGATTAGGGGGTTGGGGGTTGGAGCCCCTGGACTTCCATCCCAGATGTATGGTTGAATATCTCCTGCGGGAAAGTCCACTCTTCGGATAAGGGGTGGAAGATTTGGAACCCCGGGCAGCTGCAGGGTACTAAAGGGCTCCTGAACCGGCACATTATGCCTGTATCAATGCCATCCATGAGAACAGGGGCCAGTGGGTGGCAGAATTTGAGGCAGTCTGGGGAGAGACGCACGGCTGCATCAGGCTGATCACAGGCCCAGCCTGCCTGAGGGGGGGGGAGAGACAATGGGGCAGGGGCACCCATGAATGGGAATTGAGGCACTTTGGAGAGTGACAGGATGGGACTAGCTGAGAAACCCTCCCCCTTAAACATGGGTAAATATACTGGTGTACGTTGAGATCAACATGGTTGGATACTATGATTAGTACCACCCACCTGCTTGGCCAAGCCATACAGGAGGGGTGAGGGGAGCAACGGAGGGTTTGATTCCCTGATTCCAGTCCTGGTGGGTACGTCTCCTCTAGCAGTTAAGCTGTAAAACAAAACCGTAAGCAAGATGGATAATATCAATCTTTAGCCAAGAGGGGTGCATGAAGCGGGATTTTTCACCAGAATAACCCCCTTATATGAGTGCAAGAGAGAGAGTACTACTAGTACTAGTAGTATTCCGTTAGTAGTCTCGAACTGACGGAGTGTGACCCGACCCCAGAAATGTGAGCACCAACTGCCCAGTAGTGCCTTTTTCTCGTCGCTCTTTATACTGTTTCTTCTTGAGATTGAAATGGATTGGTGGCGCGTGTATTTTTTGCGGAGCTTAGCGACGGGTTCAGCTAAATCGACCTCACGTTTTGACTATTTCGACCCCATTTTCCCGC